>JAGFNQ010002651.1:347508-448564 GCA_024364735.1 Boesenbergia rotunda
ATGAGTTGTGGAATAAATTGGAAGAAGTTCGCAAGAACCCTACACAAGCTCAACTAGTAGAAGAGCCCGAAGAAATAAGCTCAAGTGCCAAGAAGACCAAGAGGGAGAAGAAGTGTCAACTTCATCAAGTGAAGTGACAAAATTTAGTGAAGAATCATCAACTTCTTCAAAAGAAGAAGGAGTATCAATTTCAAAAGTTGAGGGGGAGGGGGAGGGGGGGGAGAGAGACCCTCATCCACACAAGAGCAAGAAAGAGCTTCAACCTCCACCAAGGCTAAATCAAAAGAGCATATCATTGCTTTGGTTGCAACAAAAAGGGACACTACAAGGATAAGTGCCCACTAGGTAAGAAGTAGGTAATTCCTAAGCCCAAGTCCATTTATTTAAATTCTAATATGGGTTGTAGGAATGAGGAAGCTCAAAAGAAAAGAAGGAAAATTCGATGCTTCACATGCGGGAGTTAGGGCATTATCATACAAAATGTCCAATGAAAGGAGAGCTTAAAAAGATGGAGCACCTTAGGAGATGGGAGAAAGAAGAAAGGAAGAGGAGCACACATCAAGGGGAGTCACAAGGGTAAGGGAGGTAATCCCTAACTTTAATTATGCTCAAAATGCTTCCATAAATGCTAGAAATATTAATAATTGCTTGCCTAGATATAATTTTGGCTTTAAGTATCATGATAGAACTAAGAACACTATTGCGTGCCAAAATGCTCAAAATCTATTATTTGTGATAAAATCAGGATTTCTAGAACTAAGGATCAAGGCATCAACCCTAAGAAAGGGAGACATATGCCTAGGAAAATAGGTAGATCTAGAAACGAACAAAATAGGCATGATGATTCTAAGGTTAGGAAGTTAGAAAAGGAAAATCAAGTTTTGAGAGCCAAACTTGATAAATTAGAAAAGAACCTAGATAGAGTCATTGAGGTCCAAGGGATTGAATGTGATACCAAATGATCACCCTCTTAGAAATGGTAGGCCGGGATTGGGATACCACTCTAGGGGTCAAATATTAGTGAAAAGTTGTATTCAAGGATGCCCTATAACTATGGTAGAGAAAAGATCAAAAATGGCATAGAAAAGCCATTTAGAGGAAAGGAAAAGGGTGTGACCAAGAAAAAGGTCTATAGAGTCAAGAGAGTAATAGTAGAAGGTCAAGAAGCACCGGAGAAGCACTGGTGTGGTCTTGCATTTGTAGATAAGTTACCTAGGGAGGTAACTAGGGCTAGGAGCTCAAGGGAGAGCCCTAGGAGCCAAAATGGGATCCATGTCAATGGATCTCAGGAGGTTTTCTCCTAGGAGATTAGATGGTTTATGGAATGTGCCAATAGGGTTGAAAGACTAAGGTGAGGCTTAATCCTAGGGGAGTGGCACATTAAAAGGAAGATTTACGGTGAGAAAAGATAGAAAATGGGATTATAATTGAGAGAAATTAGTTTAATGTGTAAATACCATATAACTTGATGCTATTAGTGTATTATGAATAAGTATGGGAGGAAGGCATCAAGAAGAGGTCCAAATTAGAACTTCTAGTTGAGTTTAAATGACCCAATTTGGATAGTTTTGAAGTTTGTACCAATCTTGAGATTCGGAGGTGATTTATTTAAAGACATATTTTTTCCAAGTAGACATAGAATCCACAAATCTCTCCACGAAATTTTAGATTTTTCGGAGATTTGTGAAATTAGTTAGACATTTTTGAATTTAGGACTGGAGGACTGAATGTTCAGTATCAGTCGACTGCCCTCTTGGCAGTTGACTAGTCTAAAGTGAGAAAGGTTCAGAGTGTTTTACCAATCGACTGCCCCAAGGGCAGTCGACTGGTCCTAGAGTGAGAACGTTCTGTAAAGTTTACCAGTCGACTGCCCAAGGGCAGTCGATTGGTCTGCGGGTTTTATGTTGGATCGGGCCGCGCGGGGGTGGCCAAAACCTAGGGTTTTGGCGTACCAGCCCGGCGATTTCTTCTTCTCTCGAGCCCCTCTCTCGTTTGAAAGCTATCCCAAGCCCTAAATCCTTCCCTAAGCCTTCCTCTACCTCGGATCTACTCCTAGGGTTAATGAAAACTCATCTTTTCAAGCCAATCTCTCCTCATGACCATCATGAAGCGATTAGCAAAAGGCATCACTGTTTATGGTTATGTTTTTCATTTAAACTATGTTTTTGGAACTAATGTGATAATTTGTGCATGTTTTCTTTGTTTCCTTTCCTTTGGGGGGATGTTTGGTATGCATGCATGTGTATATTGCATATTAGGGCGGTATCTAAAAGGCTAAGAGGTGAGGGTTCATCCACCAGGTCGGCAAGACTCGGAGAGTCTAGGTTTAGGTCCTTAGAGTGTAAGAAAAGGTTTGAGGAGAATGAATTGTGCCAATGAGTTGTCGATATTTGAATAGAGCCTTCTTCCAAGACAAACCCCCACAAATAGCCGAGATGATTACACACTTTGGATAGAACAACTAGTTTATTGCCAACATGACATTAACATTGACCTGTGTAAAGAGTTTTACGCAAACTTAACTTGCGTTGATTCTGAAAATAACCTTTATGAGTCCAGGGTAGCCGGAGTTCCCATTCCTTTCTCAGCCATGGTTTAGCTAGATTTTTGGAGTGTAGGGCGTCAAATATGTGAACACTTATTTTCCTACTGTTGTTGAGCCATTTACATTTCCTGATGTCACCATAGATCAAATTCATATGCACTATTTTAGGAGGCATCGACATGAGTCAGAGCGCATCTTTGATGCTAAACCTATGAGCCCGTTTAGTCATGTGTTGTATAAGATTGTTTTAGAGTGTCTTCTACCCATTGTCACCATGGGAAAGGCTAGGATCCGACTTCCTCATCTGGTGATGATGTACGCTCTGGAGAGGAGATTAGAAATTGACGTCTCCCCACATGTGTTCACCTCCATCTGTCATTTTCCCAGAGTGTCAATGGGAAAATCTACACGCCTTTTTGCCACGTCCTGACCGAATTCTTTCAGTTGCGGTTTGGTATCCGTGTGTTGATAGACCCAAAGAGACTGTCACGAAAGTGTGGGTCTCAAAATTAGATGTGTGAAAGTTGGAAACCCTTTTTGCAATCAAAGTATGAAAACGTAGTAAAGGGTTCACAGGTCGTATTTTTCCTAGGGATAGTTGAGCTTGTGTGATTCGAGCTTGAGTTATGTGTCATTTGTGAATTTTGGGTTTCGAATGTGATTTGGGTTTGTTTTGCAATTCAGAAATGAAAATGAAATGGAAAGAAAAGAACTTAAACTAAAAGAACTAAACAAATGATGGAAACTAAGGAACTTAGCCAATAGAAAGCTTAATCTACCAAGGCAGCTAAACCAAAATTAAGAGGAAAACAAAAGTGATATCAAATGCAAATCAAATGCTGAGCAAATGCATAAAAGTTGGCCTGAAATTTTCGGTTGATACTAATGCCGAAACTTATCTTGATACAAAGTGAAGAAAACAAAACAAACTTGATACAAGAGGAAGAAACTTATGTGCCAAAAGTGGATGCTAAATGCAGAACTGATAACTGACAATTCCGAATTGATACTAATCAATTCAACTCGAAAAACAAGCTAATGATGAAGTACTAATCAGAAATGAATGGAAACAGAAATGCAGAACAGGGCAGATTTTCAACAACTTGGCAAGCAACAAGGAAAACTGGTGTGCTAAAGATGATGCTAATGCAACACTATAAACTGATGTAAAGCAGATGGAATTGAAACAGACAAATCAATTGCAAAATTCAGAAGCAATTAATGCAGAAACAAATGAATGCTAAGCGAGAATTCTGAGCCCAATCTTATATGCAGAGAGATTTGAATGCAGAAATGAAATGAAATGCTTTATAAACTAAATGCAGAAATGCAGCAACTAATTAAGTGAAGAACTAACAGATGCAAGCTGAAATTGAATCACTAATCTGAATTCAGAAAAGCTTAAGAAGAGCTAATGGTTACTTGGCACAAAATTCAGAAAGGACAACCTGAACATGCTAAACTACAACTGATACGCAAGCTGGAGCTTAATGCAGGAATTGATAGAAAGTGCTATGCAATTGGAACAAGCTACCATGGAACTTCAAAAGAAGAACTAAGACTCGTGGGATACAAAATTCAGAACCCAAGCAAGGTCTGATACGCAAGAACAAAATCAGAAACTGATACACAAGCAGATTAATCAGAAATGCAAAAATGGAAGTTGGCACGCAACTACAAACTTGATACGCAAGAACAAAATAGGAAATAACTGGAATGGAATTCAATTGATCACTGAACAAGACACCTAGCTAATTTACTTGCAGAACTAAAACCTAATTTGAGCAAAACAATTCAGAAACGTAAATTACAGCAGCTGAAATAGAATTTCAGAAACAGAAATTGCGGCAGAAATTAAAACTACAGCTAAAACTGAAATTTAACTAAAAAGACTAATCCTCAATCCTTTCCCGAGCTCAAAACCTCCTTGTTCGTCACACAAGGGCAAGCCAAGAACCCCTTCAGCTCCGCAAATCACTGGAAAACAACTCAATCGATCAATTTCTGCTCACTCTGCACTCAGCTGGAATTTCCCAATCCAATCTCCTCTATCTCAATGGATGGGATTGCGATGATGAATTGACGATCATCTGAGCTCACCTGAGGACCCCTACAGACGGCTCAGACAATCGCAAGTGGCTCGCGGATGAGATTCAAGGGATTTGATTGAAGAACTGCCGAAACCCTCAAACAGCCCTGTTCCGGCGCAATTTGAGCTGAAATCTCTAAGGAATCTATCCCCCAATGATTCAGATCTTGATCCAAGGTCTAGGTTGAGGTGGTCACGCCTTCAACTAAGGGAATTTGCAAGAAAAATGAAGAAGAACGAAGAACACAGCACTGTTGCGGCAAAGACGCGACGAGGAAGAAGTGTGGAGAAAATTTGATTAAGTACTTGACAACGGACGGCTCAGATTGATTTGGGAAAATCCAACGGCTGATCTTCATCCGATCTGAACCAAACTTTGATGATGTTGATCAAGGGTCAAGATCTACCTCGGGGTAGCTCAGATCCTCCAGATTTGCAACGGATGGTTCATATCAACCTAATCTTTGAATGGACGCTCTAGATCCCTCTGAGCTCGATCCAACGGTCGGATGATCTCTGATTGGGATGAAAGTCTCAGATCTTGATCTTAGTGCTTGATCAGCTCTAGCCCTCGCTCGGATTCTCTCAGATGGTCCCAGATGGCTCAGATCTAGCCGCTTTTGAATCGGACGACCCAGATTAATCCGAAGCTTGATAACTCGATCCGGGTCCACTTCCGACTCAAGTTTGACCTAGTATGCCCTAGGTCCATGATCCTTTCATACCTACAAAAATAGATCAAAAATTTAGTGGCAAAATAATTCAAATATATCAAGATTTGCAATTAAGTTCAAAATAAAAGTAAGTTCTAAAACCTAGGGTAATTTCATAATTAAGCAAGAAAGACATGGGTCAAACATGGATTTTGGCAACTAAAATGATCAATAAAATGGTACTTATCAACTCCTCACACTTACGCTTGAGCGTCTCGCGAAACTACTAAGTATGTATCCCTTAGACTTTTTCCAAGCATAATTAGAAACAAGTGAAAAGAAATTACCTAAGGTTGTCAATTCTCAAAAATCTAAGCTCTATGGATTAGTATCTCGTCCTTAAATCAACAACTTAGCCTTTTTATCCTTCATGATGTAGCGACCCGCCTTCTTGCTACCTTAGACGGATCGTTACTTTTCTCTACTTCTCAACCTTTATACATGACTAAAAGTAATGCGGAAATCTTTTTTTTTTTCTTTTAAATTCTTCTAACAATTATATTCTAACATAAGCCATCATGCATAATACCATGTCATACTTCCTTCTCAAATCTCATAGCTGATACCTATTGAAAACAGCCTTACCCTTCTTAAACTGCCTGTACCAGTCGACTGGTGACGTGGCAGTCGACTGGTACGCCTGTAATCAGGTTTACAGGTTTCGGCTCTTGCTTCTTAAGGCCACCTCTCACTCAGTTTCGAGCCATATTAAACTACAACACTATTTCTATACTCTATGTCAGGTTCCTAACCAATTTAGCCAATCAAACGAATCCACAAACTTGAATTTAGGACTTTTATGGAAGAAAATAAACTAAACAAGTTTATATAAACTTTAACAATAGAGTTTGTATCAATCTTGACTCCTATGCATTCATAACACCAAATACATGTTCTACAACCTTACTAAAGCATTATGAAATGTGATTGCAACTTTTCTAAACATTTTTAAGCAATAAAACTTGATTCAAAGGGAAATTGATACTATCTTGGCACAAACACCTTTTTTCCTAACAAAGTATCAATATTTCTAACTACTCACACTTCTACTCATCCAATACAATCATGAGGATATATATGCTAAATGAAATGACATGGAATCTTCACTCTAAGAAATTTAGCATGTAAAACTATCCAAAACTCATATACTCAATAATCTCCATAAGCAAGAACTTGAAATTTGAATAAACTTAAACAATGTAATTCAAATAACTAAATTGTCTCGTCTCAAGGATCTCTCCATAATCAGCCACCACACACACTCTACTCAGCACCGCCTCGTCGTCTTCCTTCAGAATTGCTTGCCTTTACCTTTATCTGCAATAAGAGGAAATGCATCTATAAGCGAAAAGCTTAGTAAGTACTATCTAGCTCACAAAAACTCGAAATATGCAAACATGCTTCTAGATCAAACTGAACATCATATGAGATACTAATATGCTTGAAAGAAAAACTAAGAACATGTATAGCTCAAAACATGCATACTCAAGCAATAAATAATCTCAATTTACTTTTCTTGGCTCAACTTGAAACTTTAGCTATTCTTTATCTTTTTGAAAACTCTTTAAATTTTCGAAATCTTTGCTAAAGCATATACTTAAAAATAATAATCACTCGGATCCACTGAAGACGTAAGTACCATCTGATGCGCGTTCCCTAAAAGGTTGGGGTAGCGAGCCACCAATCCTAATAGAGCAGACCTTGGTCTACCAGGGCCAAGACCTTGGAATTGGACACCTGGATTTCTTTAACGACGCCCTTGGACGCCGGGTACTGGCCTTAGAAAATAAAATAGCTTATCTTCTTTTCTTTCTTATCTGTAAATGCCTTGGCATTTTCTGGAGCACCTTGCGTGCTAAAATCCCTAAGTCTTGACTTTTGGGGATTTCTTAAGGCCTTGGCCTTTTCTTTTCTTATCTTTATCTTTTCTCATAACTTTCTTATCCCTAAACTCACATAGGGTGTTTATCAACATATACAAGCATATAAAGAACTAAGATTACATGCAAAAACTAAAGCAAAAAGGAAATATCTCTTTTTAAAACTTTTAAAGGAAATTCTCGCGGAAAAACCGCCTCTTACTGCAGGTGAGCAGTACTTACATTGATATCTTGGACTTACAACCAAGATTGAGGTCTAGAGCTCGGGAGAAACTTGAGATCTCGGAGAATTCTTCACGTCTACGCGTTCCTCTCGTCGCGGGGATCCCGAATATAGGATTATCTCTTGGAAAAAGGGTCTCGGCCGGCCCTCCTTGGCCTTGATGTTGGTCGGCGTCGCCCAAGAGGGGAGAGAGAGTCGGCGTGAGGGTTTGGAGAGGAGAGAAATAAAACTTCTTTCTTTAATTAGCTATTTATACCTATTGACGGATTAACTTAACCTCTACTTAAATATTTGTCTCTCCATATTTCGCTGTGCTTGATACCCCTAGCGCAGCTGGTTGCGCTCCTTGGCTGTTTGGTGGTGGTCGCGGGTTCGAACCGCCGGCTGCCCTTAAACGGTTTTCTATTTTTTTTTGTACCAAACGAACTCGGAAAATTCCATAAAAATACTCTAAAAATCTCTAAAAATATCTAGAATATTTCTAAACCATTTTTAGAATATTCTAAGGACTTTAAGAACTAAAGATACTAAACGGACTCGGAAAGTTCCATAAAAATATTCTAAAAGTCTCTAAAAATATTTAGAATATTCCTAAACCATCTTTAAATAATTCTAAGGACTTTATGGACTAAAGATGGAAATTTTGGGGCGTTACAATCCCCCATACCTTATAAAAAGTTCGTCCTCGAACTTAGAATAATTCTGGATATCTTTCTCTCATGCTGTCCTCACGTTCCCAAGTAGCCTCCTCATGCTTTTGATTCTGCCAAATGACCTTCACTAGTGGCACTTCCTTGTTTCTTAATCTTTTAACTGCTTTGTCCACTATCTGTGTCGGTCTGCTCTCATAGCTAAGATCTTCCTGGATCTGTACTGACTGAGGCTGAATCACTTGATTGGGATCGTGAATACACTTCTTTAGCATAGAGACATGAAATGTACTGTGGATAGCTGACATATCCTCTGGTAAGTCCAGCTCATAGGCTACTTTCCCAACTCTCTTTATAATCTCATAGGGTCCTATGTAGCGGGGACTTAGCTTGCCCTTTTTGCCAAATCTCGTCACTCCCTTCATAGGAGCGACCTTGAGAAATACTAAATCTCCAACTTGGAATTCAAGTGGCCTACGGCGTGTGTCAGCATAACTTTTCTGTCTACTCTGGGCAGTCTCAATCCTCTGGCGGATCGTCTGGATAGCCTGAGTGGTCTCATCTATAAGCTCAGTCTGGCTGCCTAATTCTGACTCCATCTCTTTCTTCTCACCAGCTTCTTGCCAACATATGGGTGATCTGCATTTCCTGCCGTACAATGCCTCATAAGGCGCCATCCTGATGGTGGCCTGATAGCTATTGTTGTAGGCAAACTCAGCTAAGCACAGAAATTTACACCAACTACCCTTAAAGTCCAATGCACAAGCCCTGAGCATGTCTTCTAAAATCTGATTTACTCTCTCTGTTTGTCCATCTGTCTGGGGATGGAAGGCTGTGCTGAACTGAAGTTTGGTGCCTAGGGCCTCCTGAACACACCTCCAAAAATGGGAGATGAATCGCCCATCTCTGTCAGAAACGATCGACTTCGGGACTCCGTGAAGCCTGATTATTTCTTTCACGTATAGCTGTGCTAATTGCTCTACCGAATGCGATAACTTGATGGCTAGGAAGTGGGCAGACTTGGTCAATCTATCCACTATCACCCAAATTGCATCGTGTCCATGGGTGGTTCTTGGAAGACCTGTGATAAAGTCCATGGATATTTCTTCCCACTTCCACTCTGGAATGGGAAGTGGCTGCAGAACTCCTCCTGGTCTCTGGTGCTCTGCTTTGACCCTCTGGCAGGTCAGGCAGGTACTGATATATCTGGCCACATCTCGCTTGAGTCCAGACCACCAGAACCTTTGCTTTAAATCTTAGTACATCTTGGTAGAACCAGGATGCATAGAGTACGGGGTACTGTGGCCTTCTTCTAAAATATTCTTTCTTAGTTCCTCATCATTGGGGACGCAAAGGCGGTCTCCAAGATAGAGGATGCCACTATCGGATACTCGAAACTCTGAATTTTCTGCCTCTTGGATCCCCTGCTTGATCTTCTGGATTTCTGGGTCTTGATCTTGCTTTTCTTGTATATCCATAAGCAGGGTTGACTCTAGGGTCAATGCAGAAAATTGTCCAATTATTACCTCGACTCCAAAATCTTTTATTTCTTTCTGAAGTGGTAGAGACAGTGATGATAAGGACATCAGTGCCGCACAGGATTTTCTGCTCAATGCATCTGCCACTTTATTAGCTTTACCTGGGTGGTAGAGGATTTCACAGTCATAATCTTTGACCAACTCTAGCCACCTGCGCTGCCTCATATTCAGATCCTTCTGAGTGAAAAAGTATTTCAAACTCTGATGGTCGGTGAAGATTCTGCACTGCACTCCATACAGGTAGTGTCTCCAGAGCTTTAGTGCAAAAACCACAGCTGCTAGCTCAAGGTCATGAGTAGGGTAATTCTTCTCATAGTCCTTGAGCTGTCTGGAGGCATATGCTATCACTTTACCGTCTTGCATGAGGACAGCTCCAAGGCCCATCTTGGATGCATCACTGTAGATGTCAAAGGCCTTGTCACTCTCTGGAACAGTCAGGATGGGAGCACTGGTCAGTCTCTTCTTCAACTCTAGAAAACTGTGCTCGCATTTATCTGACCATTCAAACTTCTTGTTCTTTCTGGTCAAGGCTGTGAGTGGAGAGGCTATTCTGGAAAAGTCCTCCACAAATTTTCTGTAATATCCTGCCAGGCCTAAGAAACTCCTGATTTCACTGGCATTCTTGGGTCTACACCAGTTGCTGACTGCTTCTATCTTGGCTGGATCAACTTGAATGCCTTCTTTGGATACAATGTGACCTAGGAAGGTCACCTGATCTAGCCAAAACTCACACTTTGAGAATTTTGCATAGAGCTTCTCCTGCTGAAGGATCTGCAGCACTATCCTCAAGTGTGTAGCATGGTCCTCTGGAGTCTGTGAGTATATCAGGATATCATCAATAAATACAATGACGAATTTATCGAGATACTCCCTAAAGATATGGTTCATTAGCTCCATGAAGACTGCTGGAGCATTGGTTACTCCGAAAGGCATCACTACAAATTCGTAGTGACCGTATCTTGTCCTGAAGGCTGTCCTGGGAATGTCACTTTCTTTAACCTTTAGATGATGATACCCAGAACGTAAGTCTATCTTGGAGAACACTGTGGCACCTCTCAACTGATCGAATAGGTCATCAATTCCGGGAAGAGGGTACTTGTTCTTGATTGTTACTTTGTTTAAAGCTCTGTAGTCTATGCACAGGCGCATAGATCCGTCCTTCTTCTTGACGAAAAGTACAGGAGCTCCCCAGGGTGAATGACTCGGGTGGATGAAGCCCTTGTCTAGTAGCTCCTGGAGTTGCTCTTGTAATTCTTTCAGCTCTGCAGGAGACATACGATATGGGGCTTTTGAGACCGGACTGGTACCTGGCACCAGCTCAATCTCAAATTCCACCTCCCTGTTGGGCGGTAGTCCAGGTAGTTCTTCTGGGAACACTTCTGGATATTCGCAGACTACCCATACATCCTCCTGCTTAAGTTCTTTCTTTGCTTCTGAGTCCACTATGTGTGCAAGAAAACCAGCACACCCTTGCTCTAGCATCTGGTGGGCTGCCAAGGCTGAGAGGAATTTCTGAGCCTTCCTCTTTGGGGCTCCTGGAAACTCAAATGGTGGTTCTCCTTCTGGGCTGAAAACCACCTTCCTTCTACGGCAGTCCACTGAAGCGCTGTACTTACTGAGGAAATCCATACCCAGTATGATGTCGAAGTCTTGCATCGCAAGGACTATCAGATCGACATATAGCTCTCGGTCTGAAATCTTGATTGGCACCGTCCGGAGCCGCTGGGTGGATTCCATGATTTCCCTGAAGGGAGAGTTGTTAAGAACTGCATCGTTCAACATTTCTAGTGGCCTTTATTCTATTTAAGTAGTGCTCAGTGATCAAAACACTACTTATCAGTTCTTCTGAGGTTTGCGGCCTCTTAACACCGCTGGCCACATTTAACGCTATCTCAACCCTTAACATCTTGAGCATTATCCTGACTTCCTCTTTTTCTGTGCTAACTAGCTCTGGGCAGAGGCGAGCTAGTCTGTTGAACTTCGCGACTGCTTCTCCCACTGGTAGGTTACCTTGTCTGAACTCCATCAAGTCCTCGTAGTGCTTGTTGGTAACCCTCATGTGGAAGAACTCCTCATAGAACTCTTGCTCTAAATCTGCCCAGCTCATCTGGTTGACTATCCTCTTACTCTTGACTCGCTCCCACCACATACGAGCATCTCCAGTTAGGCAGAAGGAGGCACATTTGACCTTCTCGACTTCTGGCCAGTCAATAAGCTCCATTGTGCTCTCTAAAGTCTTAAACCAAGCCTGGGCATCCCAGGGCTCAGTCATGCCTGAGAAGCTTTCAGGTTTCAGCCTCTGCCACTGGACGAGGTATGCTTCTTGTCTTCGGTTCACGGTAGGGGTCTCCTGCGTGACTGATGGAACTTCAGCCACCACTGGAGTTCCCACTCCTGCCGTGGGTGGTGTAGGGGGCTCTGGGTGCTGATTTGCCAACAGTGTGGCGATGGTCTTCTGTTGCTCTAAAATCTGAGCTTGCATTTGAGCAATGACTGCCATCAGGTCTGGCTGTTCTGTGCTAGGCTCACTGTTATCTTGAACTGGGGTTCTGTTATTAGCATTAGGAGCTCGGCCTCTTCTTGCCATCTAATAATGCATAAGGGAACAAGAAATCACTACTACATCTCTAGGTATAAACTTATCTTCTTACTTAGTATCCTAATGTCCATTCTAGGGATTAAACATGATTCCGTGATACTAAGGGATTAAACATGCTTCCTTGTTCTATGCACATGTGAGTAGTACTTAAGCATTTCTCTATACTGCAATTAAATAAAGGAGTAATAAAAAACTGAAACTTAAAGCTTTCTTACTTGAAGACGGCAAGGTTGATGCTGATGTGTGTGTGATGCTGGAGAATGGGAACTGCTCTGATACCAACTGTAGCGACCCGCCTTCTTGCTACCTTAGACGGATCGTTACTTTTCTCTACTTCTCAACCTTTATACATGACTAAAAGTAATGCGGAAATCTTTTTTTTTTCTTTTAAATTCTTCTAACAATTATATTCTAACATAAGCCATCATGCATAATACCATGTCATACTTCCTTCTCAAATCTCATAGCTGATACCTATTGAAAACAGCCTTACCCTTCTTAAACTGCCTGTACCAGTCGACTGGTGACGTGGCAGTCGACTGGTACGCCTGTAATCAGGTTTACAGGTTTCGGCTCTTGCTTCTTAAGGCCACCTCTCACTCAGTTTCGAGCCATATTAAACTACAACACTATTTCTATACTCTATGTCAGGTTCCTAACCAATTTAGCCAATCAAACGAATCCACAAACTTGAATTTAGGACTTTTATGGAAGAAAATAAACTAAACAAGTTTATATAAACTTTAACAATAGAGTTTGTATCAATCTTGACTCCTATGCATTCATAACACCAAATACATGTTCTACAACCTTACTAAAGCATTATGAAATGTGATTGCAACTTTTCTAAACATTTTTAAGCAATAAAACTTGATTCAAAGGGAAATTGATACTATCTTGGCACAAACACCTTTTTTCCTAACAAAGTATCAATATTTCTAACTACTCACACTTCTACTCATCCAATACAATCATGAGGATATATATGCTAAATGAAATGACATGGAATCTTCACTCTAAGAAATTTAGCATGTAAAACTATCCAAAACTCATATACTCAATAATCTCCATAAGCAAGAACTTGAAATTTGAATAAACTTAAACAATGTAATTCAAATAACTAAATTGTCTCGTCTCAAGGATCTCTCCATAATCAGCCACCACACACACTCTACTCAGCACCGCCTCGTCGTCTTCCTTCAGAATTGCTTGCCTTTACCTTTATCTGCAATAAGAGGAAATGCATCTATAAGCGAAAAGCTTAGTAAGTACTATCTAGCTCACAAAAACTCGAAATATGCAAACATGCTTCTAGATCAAACTGAACATCATATGAGATACTAATATGCTTGAAAGAAAAACTAAGAACATGTATAGCTCAAAACATGCATACTCAAGCAATAAATAATCTCAATTTACTTTTCTTGGCTCAACTTGAAACTTTAGCTATTCTTTATCTTTTTGAAAACTCTTTAAATTTTCGAAATCTTTGCTAAAGCATATACTTAAAAATAATAATCACTCGGATCCACTGAAGACGTAAGTACCATCTGATGCGCGTTCCCTAAAAGGTTGGGGTAGCGAGCCACCAATCCTAATAGAGCAGACCTTGGTCTACCAGGGCCAAGACCTTGGAATTGGACACCTGGATTTCTTTAACGACGCCCTTGGACGCCGGGTACTGGCCTTAGAAAATAAAATAGCTTATCTTCTTTTCTTTCTTATCTGTAAATGCCTTGGCATTTTCTGGAGCACCTTGCGTGCTAAAATCCCTAAGTCTTGACTTTTGGGGATTTCTTAAGGCCTTGGCCTTTTCTTTTCTTATCTTTATCTTTTCTCATAACTTTCTTATCCCTAAACTCACATAGGGTGTTTATCAACATATACAAGCATATAAAGAACTAAGATTACATGCAAAAACTAAAGCAAAAAGGAAATATCTCTTTTAAAACTTTTAAAGGAAATTCTCGCGGAAAAACCGCCTCTTACTGCAGGTGAGCAGTACTTACATTGATATCTTGGACTTACAACCAAGATTGAGGTCTAGAGCTCGGGAGAAACTTGAGATCTCGGAGAATTCTTCACGTCTACGCGTTCCTCTCGTCGCGGGGATCCCGAATATAGGATTATCTCTTGGAAAAAGGGTCTCGGCCGGCCCTCCTTGGCCTTGATGTTGGTCGGCGTCGCCCAAGAGGGGAGAGAGAGTCGGCGTGAGGGTTTGGAGAGGAGAGAAATAAAACTTCTTTCTTTAATTAGCTATTTATACCTATGACGGATTAACTTAACCTCTACTTAAATATTTGTCTCTCCATAATTCGCTGTGCTTGATACCCCTAGCGCAGCTGGTTGCGCTCCTTGGCTGTTTGGTGGTGGTCGCGGGTTCGAACCGCCGGCTGCCCTTAAACGGTTTTTTATTTTTTTTTTGTACCAAACGAACTCGGAAAATTCCATAAAAATACTCTAAAAATCCCTAAAAATATCTAGAATATTTCTAAACCATTTTTAGAATATTCTAAGGACTTTAAGAACTAAAGATACTAAACGGACTCGGAAAGTTCCATAAAAATATTCTAAAAGTCTCTAAAAATATTTAGAATATTCCTAAACCATCTTTAAATAATTCTAAGGACTTTATGGACTAAAGATGGAAATTTTGGGGCGTTACACTTATCATCATGTTGGGCCAAGTCCACCTGCAGGATTTAACATGATGAACCTTATGTGTTCATCAAGGGGGCATCATCATCTCGACTTACCAGGACAAGGTTTCCGTCTATAATCAACGATACATCATGTAAATAATATTATTTCCTAATTTACCGAGCCTATCGATTTAACAGAATAAATCTCGCCCATTGGTAAATCAAAGAAATAAATACTAAGTATATGTGCCTATTATTATATCGGGATTTAGAGCATTTACTCCATAATAAACTGAGGTATGATCCAATTATAAACTTAGTATAAATTGGATCACCTCTATGTTGGTCCTGCTTAATGCACACAAAGTGAACTAGTGTAATTCTATGGTCAAGATAAACCAACACCAAATTACACTACAACCATCCCAATTGTTTGTCTAAATCCATCTCGGTTGTGAGCCTCTACTTATACTTTACAAGGGACTGATAACAAGATCTTTTATGTGACACCACACACCATGTTATCTATAATGCAAAGTATCAGACAATATACATATACTAATGTGAACATGCAAATAGTAATCTTGTGATTCTCTTTCAAAATGTAGATGCCCATTACAGAAAAGGCAAGGTTTTTAGTATACATCCTAACAATCTCCCACTTATACTCATAGACTCTGCTGTCCTCATAATGTCATATATCTGACTCCCATATCCTCCACACACCTATCAAAAACTCTCGCTAGAAGGGCCTTAGTGAAAGGATCTGCCAGGTTGTCCTCCGATGCAATCTTGGCGACAACAACTTCTCCTCGCATTACGATTTCTCGTATTATGTAGTACTTGCGCTCCATGTGTTTACTCGCCTTATGGGCTCGTGGTTCCTTCGAGTTTGCAACTGCACCACTATTATCACAATAAATTGTGATAGCTCTGGGCAAACCAGGAATCACATCCAAGTCCATCATGAAGTTCCTGAGCCATACAGCTTCCTTGGCCGCCTCTGAGACTGCCACATACTCAGCTTCCATGGTGGAGCCCACCAAGCATTTTTGCTTGACACTCCTCGATAATATGGCTCCACCTCCTATAGTAAACACATACCCCAAGGTAGACTTACTTTTGTCCCTATCTGATTGGAAGTCTAAATCTGTATAACCCACAGGGAGTAATTGGTCTGCCTAGTAAACTAGCATATAATCCTTAGTCCTTCTCAGGTACTTCAGTATATGCTTTACCACAGTCCAATATCCCTGTCCAGGGTTACTCTGATATCTGCTAACCATGCCCACGGAAAAGTATATATCCGGTTTTGTACACAACATAGCATACATGAGGCTTCCTACAGCCGAAGCATAAGGAACCGCCTTCATCTCCTCTATCTCATTTGATATTTTAGGACACATCCCCTTAGATAGAGGAACTTCATGCCTGAAAGGTAGAAAAACTTTCTTGGAGTTTTAAATGCTAAAACGAGTTAGGACAATGTCTATCTATGAAGCTTGGGATAAGCACAACATCCTTTTCTAGCGATCCCTTATAACCTTGATCCAAGGATGTGTCCTGCTTCTCCCAAGTCCTTCATATCAAATTGTTTGGACAACCATACCCTTACGTCTGATAATACTTTGACATTGTTGCCATGAACAAAATACCATCTACATATAGTACAAGAAATACCACTACGTTTCCGTCACATCTCTTATATACACATGACTCATCCAAAATTTGAATAAATCCATTTGACTGGATTACCTCATCAAAACGGATGTTCCAAGGTAGTGAAGCTTGCTTCAATCCACAAATGGACCGATTAAGCTTACACACAAGATGCTCTTAGCCCTTTGCAATGAATCCCTCTGGTTGCTTCATATAGATGGTCTCCTCAAGACTTCCGTTAAGGAAAGCAATCTTGACGTCCATCTGTCATACCTCATAATCCATATTAGCGGCAATATATAAGAGAATCCGGATAGACTTAAGCATGAATACCGGTGAAAAGGTCTCCTCATAATCGATACCCTCTTTCTGAGTATATCCTTCGCAACAAGCCTAGCTTTGAAGGTCTCAACCTTCCCGTCTGCTACTCTCATTCTCTTGTAGATCCACTTGCATCCAATGGCTTTTACACCATTGGGTGGTTCTACTAGCTCCCAGTCATGATTAGAATCCATAGATTCTATTTCAGAATTCATCGCCCTTTTCCAAGAATCCGCATCATTATCTTGGAGTGCCTCGTCATAGGTCCAGGGATCAGGTTCATGTTCGCTAGGGACCATGTCCGACAACTCTCCCAAGAACATGAATATTTTAAGTTGTCTAACAACCCTCCCACCACGACGAGGTACCACTTGTGTATCTTCTGTGACACGTGGTGCAGTGACTTGTAGTATGTCCTCATGTAAATTGGTACTAAGGTCGGAATGTCCCCTCTTAATTCCTCAAGAATAATTCTACTCATGGGCTATGATTCATCACATAGTCTTCCTCTAAGAATCGGGAATTTGTGCTAACGATTACCCTCTGATCCTTAGGACTATAGAACAGACCACCTTTCGTTTCTCTAGGATTGCCTACAAACAAGCGTACTTTTGTACGAGATTCCAACTTATCAGTATCTCCCTTCAGCACATGTGCTGGACTACCCCAAATCCGAATATGTCTTAGACTAGGCTTTCGCCAAGTCCATAATTCTGTGGGAGTAGAGGGTACTAACTTAGATGGTATCAAGTTCAGTATGTACGCTATCGTTTCCATAGCATATTCCCAGAACGAATCTAACAACTCGGAGTAACTCATCATTGATCTAACCATCTCCAGAAGAGTCATATTCCTTTGCTCTGCTACACCATTCTGTTGGGGCGTACCGGGTGCAGAAAATTGGGATTGAATCCCAACCTCTGATAAGTAAGTCCTAAACTCTCCCAAGTGGTACTTGCCACCACGATCAGATCGTAGTGTCTCGATACTTTTACCTTGATGTTTCTCCACATTAGCCTTCAATTATTTGAACTTATTAAAGCATTCAGACTTGCGGCGCAACAAGTAAATGTATCAATACCTTGAATAATCATCTATGAATGAGACGAAGTATTCAAAGCCACCTTTAGCCTGGATAGACATAGGACGACACAAATCAGAATGAACCAATTCTAACACATCATTGGCTCTATACCCCTTGGCCTTGAAAGGCCTCTTGGTCATCTTACCTTCCAAGCAAGATTCACAAGTTGGGAAGCCTTTCACCACTAATAAACCCAAGGGTCCATCAGCTATCAACCTTTGAATCCTACTAAGGTTAAAATGACCAAGTCTTAGATGTCAAAGATATGTTTGGTTCATCTTGGAAGGTTCCTTTCTCTTATTTTGGTTAGATGATGAACTATTAACTTCTACTTGCATTGTGGGAGATTTTGGTTCTAAAGTATTCAAATTGCCAACCAATTTACCTGAACAGATAATCTCTCTATTCCTTTTTATCACAACACAATCATTAAAAGCAATAGAATATCGATCCTTTATTATTTTAGAAATCGAAACAAGGTTCTTTCTAAAACTAGGTACATAAAGGTAATTTCTAAAACTAGGTCAAGCCCTGATCAAGCTGCAGTCAACCCATGGTCAGTCCACATTTAATACAATCAACATAGTCAACAATTCACACATCCAACATAGTAAGTCCACCCACACGTAAGCTCCAGTTGGCCCAGGTGCAGGCCAAGTTGACACCGGGTGCAGCCAACCAAGCCGGCCTCAACCCTGGTCAAACCCAGGTGCAGTAAACCAGGTCAAACCCTGGTCAACGCAAGTTTTTTTTTACATGTACAGATCGCACTCCCTCCTCCTAACAGCACATACAACCTCTTCCCCTCCTCACCGTTCCATCCCACCATCATCCAACCCACTGCAGCATACAAACAGCTCCCTCTCGACCCTCAACCCTCATCTATGCTCTGAGAACCTGGTATACATTAATTTGGATTTTTCCTGAGTATTGCTTCCACGCCCATGCATCCACCATCAAATCTGCAAGCATTTCTTGTCTGCCATACATAATGAACTAATGTCGCCACTACTAAATGTCGTGCCTGCATCAACCGACTCCTACCTCTATACTGTCTCCTGAAGACTCTAAACATCCTACGGTAGGTACTCATGTCAGGGGTCATCTCTAGCCATGCACGGATGTGACTCCATAGCTGGTGAACCAACGGACATCTGAAAATATGTGCTCCTGAGTCTCAACATCCTGATGGCAAATGGAACATAACCCAACCTTCTGGTAACCCAAGTATAGCATGCGATCGCAAGTGAGCAATCTACGGTGAGCCAGCAGCCATAGTGTAAAAGAGTGATTGGGATGCACATATTTCTTCCACATTATCTTAGCCCATGGCTTACGGTCCCCTGCCTGCCAGAAGAAATCATACGCCATCGCAATACCTTTATGGTGCTACCAGTGGAGATCTAACCAGCTACCCAAACTCTGCTGTGTCATCTCAGGCAATCCCCTGCATGTGAAAATCCGGTCTCTGATCTAACATAGTCTCTTAATAAGCGGTGAGTCCGTATGCTTCGCCCTCCATGACCAAATATCCAACTGCTGTAGGTAAGTGTGATGTACCCATCGAATCCACAAAGAGTCCTACTTGTCCTGAATCCACAACAGTACCTTAGCTAGGAGTGCATCATTCCAAGCCCTGAGGTCCTTGAATCCCAATCCTCCCTCTTCCTTAGGCTTACACATCTCCAACCAAGCTATGGGTGGGTGCTTCGAAGTACATAGAAATCCCCGACATAAACTATATATCCTGTCAATCACTCCGGCCGGTAGTGGAAGAATCGATAAACAGTAACACTCCACCCCCTGAAGCACTGATCTGATCAACTGAGCTTTACCAGCATGTGTAAGTGTGTTCTTGGGCCAAGCATTAATCTTCTTTGCCAAGGCATCCAACAGAGGTGTATAATCTGAAATCTTGAGCTTCTCCGTTGCTAAGGGAATCCCCAAGTATCTAAAAGGGATAACACCACTCTGAAACCCTGTAAGCTGAAGCAACGCCCTTCTGCTATCCACATCCACCCTTGCCATATATATGCTTGACATCTCCAGATTTGTCCTGAGCCCTGCCATCTACCCAAACCTCTCTAAACAATCCATAAGTGTCTCTACTGATGCAACATCACCTTGGGAGAATAGTAGCAGATCATCCGCATACGCTAGGTGAACTATCCTCTGGTCATCACATCTAGGATGGAAGTGAAAATATGACCTTCTTGCATTCCGACATAATAGTCTAGCCATATACTCCATACATACACCAAACAAATACAGGGAAAGCGGATCACCCTGTCTAAGCCCCCTTGCTCCTCTGAAATAACCGTGCATGCTACCATTGATACTGAGAGAATATGATACAGTAGTGATGTACTCCCGGACCCATCCAATGTATGTTGCTGGAAACTGTAACCCCTGAAGCAGCTCAAACAAGAAGTCCCAATTGACCGTATCAAAGGCCTTTTGAAGATCGACTTTGAGTGTGCATCTAGGAGAAATCCTCTTCCTGGCATAATTCCTTAGAATCTCTTGCGCAAGATGGATACTATTTGTGATAGTTCGCCATTTGACAAATGTCGTCTGTGTCAGATGAAAAATATGCGCTACTACCGCTGCTATCTTCCCTGCAAGCAACATGGAGACCACCTTATAGTACACCGAGCATCAAGATATCGGTCTATAATATGTGACTTTGCTTGGGTACTCCCTCTTCAGAACTAGAGATATAAGCGAATGGTTCCACTCTTTCAACAACTTCCCGCTTCTAAAAAACTCAGTCACTACTGCCACAAAGTCCTCATTGATCATGCCCCAAGAGTGTTTGAAAAATCTAGAACCATATCCATCCGGACCCAGAGCTTTCTAATCTCCTATACTAAATAAGGCTTCCTTAATTTCTATAGATGTCGGTTCTGTAGTCAAAGCATGCTTCTACTCTTCAGTTAACCTCCTTCCATATGTTAAACATTCAAGCTATAGAGGCTATCTCTGCACTTCCATCCCCAATAACTCCTCATAATGCATCAAGAATTATGCAACAACTTCTCCTTGGCAGTTTGTAATTTCACCTGTGGCTTTCTCAAGCATCACGATCTCTCTCTCCGCTTGTTATTACGCTTCACCAACGGATGGAAGTATGTAGTATTTCTGTCAACCACCTTAAAGTACTTAACCTTTGATTTTTTAGCACAAAAATCAAAGGTTAACATGGTGTGTGGTGACGCATAGAAGATCGTGTTATCAGTCCCTTGTAGAGTATAAGTAGAGGCTCACAACCAAGATGAAATTGGATAAATCATCGGGATGGTTGTAGTGTAATTAGGTGTAGTTTGTCTTAACCGTAGAATTACACTAGTGCACTTTGTGTGCATTGAGCAGGACCAAAATAGAGGTCATCCAATTTATACTGACTTTATAATTAGGTTAGACCTTGATTTTTTTATGGAGTACAATCTCTAAATCCCGATATAATAACGGACACGTGTATTTAATTATTATTTCTTTGATTAATCAATGGGCGACATTTATTCCGTTAAATCAATATGCCCGGTATAATATTATGTACATGGTGTGCCATTGATTATTGAGGGAATCTGTGTCCTAGTGAGTCGGGATAATAATGCCCCCTTGATGAGCTCATAAGGTTCATCATGCTAAAGCTTGCAAGTGGACTCCTACTCTAAGGCCCACGGTCGTTGACTGTTTACTTTGGGCAATTCTATATTAGGCGCAAATTTGTTTACAAAAGATTACAGAATTAGAATTAAGTACAGTAAACATTAAAATAACTCTTTTACCGACGTCCGGGGTTGATCGACTTTTTCTGAGCAGTGGGACGTCGTCGGCACGAGTTGGAAGGATTCCGAGGCGAAGCGCGAGTGCAGAAGAGCGTAGAAGAGTTGATTCAGAAGTTGTATCTGGAAGCTTGGGCGTTGGGGGCTATTTATAGCACCTCGGGGCGCCCTGGACGTCGGGGGCGCCCTGCCACGTGTCAAGCGATCCCTAATCCTCTCGGTCAAGCTTTGTCCCACCCGAATAGGGATGAGGTTTGACCCTGGGGGCGCCTTGGACACTGAGGGCGCCTTGCTTGACTTTTTCCGCGCTAGCTTCTCGGCTGGATAAGGGTGATTGACATTACTGACATAGGCGCGGGGCGCCTTTGCTGCTGAGGGCGCCCCGGCCAGTAGTCATCCGAAGCTCCTTTTTGCTTCACTTGCTTCACCTTGGGGGCGCCTTGGACACTCAGGGCGCCCTGCTCAGCTGCTGCCTCACTCCTTTGAGGCTCTCTAAGCTGCAGACACACGTTCCTTTGGTCCTGCATCCAGGGTTAGTCCGAAAGCAATATAAAGCATTAATTTGTTGTTTTATACAGCCTTAGCTGTCTTGGTTCTGACTTTGGGCCTCCAAAATGGAGCCCTAGGTCGAACCGATGCCTACTATTCCCTCGACGGGGAACGCGTCCTCACCTACTCCTCTCGGGAGAATTTACCTGATGCCAACCGTTCCTCTGGTTGGACTTTTGCCTGACGGTCCTTTGTCAGGTCTTGGATGCCGAGCTGCCCTTCGCCCGGTGCCTAGCATTCCTTCGCTAGGGCTTCAGTCCCAGGCTGTCCTTCGCCTGGCGCCTAGCAGTCCTTCGCTAGGGCTTTTGACTCTGGCTTTTCTTCGCCAGTGCCTAGCAGTCCTTCGCTAGGACTTTTTACCCTGGCTTTCCTTTGCCAGTGCCTAGCAGTCCTTTTGCTAGGACTTTTCCTGCACACTATAGTAACTTGTTAGAAAACAAGTAAGACTTAACTTTTGACCTATGTTACCATTATCAATACACAGGTTTGACTTGGGTGCATTCTGCACCAACAATCTCCCCCTTTTTGATTTATGGCAACCCTAGTTCAAAAAGTTAAGTTTAAGCAAGCAAAAAGTTTTAAAATTTGTTCCCTCCCCCTGGAAGGAATCTCCCTCTAAATTTTTCAAAGATTCATGGGGTTAAAAAAGCTTGTACTTTGGAAACTTAAGTTTTTAGAAATTTAGAAAGTCTTTTCATACCTTAAGTTAAAAGTAGATAGGGAAGTTTTGAAGCATGATTTTTAGAGTACTTACAAGTTTGAAAGTGTAAGCTTAAGTACTTAATAGGATTTAAAAAGCTTAAGTACTTAGTAGGATTTACAAAGCTTAAGGATTTAAAACGCTTAAGTACTTAGTAAATTTTGAAACACTTTGGAAAGCTTAAGTACTTAATAATTTGTATTTATACAGTTTTGAAAAACTTGAGCTTAAAGTCCTTTTAAAAAATTTTGACAAGCTTAAGTAAGAAAATTTTGAACGACTTGAGTACTTAGCAAAATTTTGAAAGCCAAAAAAATTTGAAAGCTTTAAGAACTTAAGTACTTTAGTCGATTTTGAAAAGCTTAAGTCTCTTTGAAAATTTTTGAATAAAGGATAAGAAATTTTTGAAGACTTTTTGAATAAAGGATAGAGTTAAAAAAATTGATTTTACTCTCTCCTTTCCTATCTCTCCCCCTTTGCCATATATCAAAAACAGATGATTATAGCAGAATTAAGATTGCATAAAGGAAATAAGTAAGATATTGCTGTACTGAACCAAATCAGACCAAATGGAAAAGAAAATTAGACTTAAACTAAATCATTCAATTTTCTCTGTAGGGACCTGTCTAACCCAATTAGCTACTTACTAACTGTTATAAACAGTAGTTTTTGCTAGGGTTAGTCAAGTTAAGTGTTTCTGTTCAAGTTAGATTTTCTAAACTTGACACTTAACTTGATTGCTGTGTAAGTTGTATTTAGTGCCCCAATTACTGCAGATGTACTGACTTAAAGCATCTTGAATTAAGGCAAAGACCTAAGCATCTCAACCCTTTCTAGGTTATCAATCAAAGTACCCTAAGGTGCTTATGAGATGCTGGCTTCTAAGTCTATAGGTGCATGCAGTTCTAGGGTTAGGGCCTAGGCTAAGTCTATTTTCGAAAAATCCCTAGTTTAGAAAGGGGTAGTTTTGAAATAAAACTAAGTCGAAAAAGATTTAAAACAGACTGATTTTGAAATTAAGTAGAACAGTTTTTCAAAAATTCTATTTTTAGAAACAAATTTTTAAATCAAGTAAAATAAAGTTAATCTATTCTACAGAACACAATCCTAACTGTTTAGATAGTCAAATGAAATAAGTTCTTAATTCTACAAGTCAACAGAGAAAAATATAACAGTCATACAGGTCAACCATAAGTCAACCCTACCAGGTAGGGGCAGTCAAATAGGTACTAGTACAATACTAAGTAAATCTAGGACGAAGGACCGGGATGATCAGATGGGCCAGGCTGCCATGAATCGAATCGTGCCATCATTTCCATGAATCGTGCATCAGCCACTTCACGATCGGCTCGACGAGCGTCCATCTGCTCGATATGATAGGCTTCGACCTCTTCTCGGAGACTCTGAACCTGTGTCTCTAAATGTGTCACTCTCTGATAAAGTGTCGGTGGAGCGGGCTCGTCGATGTGTGCTCGGGCTGCTGCAGCAATATCTCCAACGTCGACGTCGACTTCCTCGTCTGAGTCGATCTAGGGAGCTGCTCTCTGACGTCTCCAGGACAAGACCCCGGTACCGGACACCTCTATACCGGCTAGGGCGAAGTTTCTATAGCCTATCTCATCGTAATCGGTCAAAGCGGCCATCTCTCCCTCGGTAATGTTTCTATCGTGGTGATGTAATATGGATGTGATGATGTGGCAGTAGGGTGTGCGTACCCGCCCTTGCGTGGTAACACTGGATGCGTGTAGGATAGCATGAAACATATGAAGTCTTATGTCGATGTCTAGCTGGTGAATCAAGGCGTACAGGAGAAAGGCGTGGAATGGTCGCATAGTGGTGACGTCCCTGGTGGATAATGGCAGAATACATCGGACTACGACCCTGTATAGAGCGTAGTCCTGGACCTCTAATTCGACAGACTGAAAGCGTCGGACCTGGGGTTGCCTAAAGAAATATGAGTGCAATGTATCTAAGGTAATGTGAGAGTAGGGAGCATCAAAGGGAGGCTCCCTAGGAGGGTAACAACAGAAGGTAGACTGCGAGAGTCGTAGTCCCAAGAAGCGGTTGAGTAAAGTTGGTGTGATAGTCAAGGGGATTCCTTGAACAGTGGTAGAGAACATGAGATTATCTTGTCTAATTATATTATTGTAAAATTCTGCGCATAAGGAAGTATTGATTGGGTGGGTACATAATACGAGATTGTCAAGTTGGTAAAAGTTTATAATGTTCATTGCTAAGGGACAGGATTGGGTGAAAAATTGTCTATTCAAGTAGCTCGTCTTGATCGGTTTATAGGTGGTACGAGCGAACTTGTTACACAAGTCTAAATTTGGAAACCTAGGATCAGGACTAGGTTGGGTACCGGGTTCTGCCTGGTTTGGTCGGTGTCTTCTAAGCGAAAGAATGTACACTTAAAGAAAGTATGCATTTAATGAAAAACTTGAAAAGAAATTAACTTAATTAAAAATTATACTGGGCAGCTCGGGGAGGCATTGTTGAAGATGAGAGCTTGAGAGGGTTGCAAGATCTCTTGGAGAGTAGAGAGTTGAGGAGAAGAATTGGTTTGAGTGTGAAGAGAAGAAGGGGAATGGAACCCCTTTTTATAGGCAGCTTCATGCGCCCTTTATCGGGAGGGCGCCCTGCCTGGCGAGGGCGCCCTGGACAGGCCTGCAAGTGCTTTTTGGCCGCTTTCTGCCATTAATGGTCTGTCGGAGGGCACCCTGCCTCACGAGCGCTCCCTAACCGGGGCTGCAGCTGCCTTTTGGCAGCTTTTGACCAACCTCGGGGCGCCCTCAAGAGATTGGGCGCCCTAAGGACTGGTTTTGACCCAATTTGAGTGTTTTGACCAAGGTTTGTGAGGTTTGACTGCTTTGACCGTAGTTTGAATTCTTTGACCATAGTTTGACTATGTTGACCATGGTTTGACCAAGTTGACCATGGTTTGAAATATAGGATTTTAACTACAATACAGGTATTAAAGAAATCATAACTGTCTCACCCAATTTTGGGTTGTCAATCACGTTAGCCTTATAGGTTTTGTGAGACAGGTTTTGAAAAAATTTATTAAATTTGGAAACAATTAAATTTTGAAAACTTGATTAATTTTGAAAACAATTAAATTTTGAAAACTTAATTAATTTTGAAAACAGTTAAATTTATTATGAGTGAAAAATGTTTGAATCTATACTTAGCTGAAAATTGTGTTAGATTTGAATTTAACAAAAAGTAATTTGAATTTGAATTTCAAAAATTGGCTTCCAGGTCTTGGCGAGACACTAGGCCTTCTTTGGCCGTAGTCTTATGGGATCATCCACCCTTTCCTTGACAAAGCCTTTTAATGAAATTTCATTTTCAAAATTATTCTTTAAAAAATTTTTGGTCTAACTAGTTTGCGTCTTGGATCGGTAGCTTCGGCTAGTTCCGCCAAATTGACTTCCCTAACGTACTATCATCTCACCTCCACCCAATACTATGTTCTCATGTTTCAGTTAGGTGTGTTTGGTCCTTATACTAACCATTCCTAAATCTAAGCATGGTAAATTGCAGAAATTTAAATAAACAATCAATCAAACAATTTGCAATCAAGAATTAAAAAAATTTATCTAACAATAAATATTGTTTTCAGTTTGGCTCCCCCTGGACTAAAGCCACGGTGATAGTTAGGCAAGATGTGAATCTTGTCCCTGGGAATCCAATACTGATTTGATCCAGTTGGTTTGTTCAGGTATAGTTTAGGTACTCATGCCTGAATTTTACCTCTAGACTGATTCAGTACAGCAAGGTAAGATCTTTGTCGGGATTTGGTTCTATAGCCAAGTCTGGATCGATTTAGAATGGACTTCTGCTTTCCAAGCATCATGTCAAGACCCTTGGACCCAGAAGTGAATCGTTCTAAAGCCGCTCTTAGATCCTTAACCTGAATTTTCAGGGAGGAGTTCTCTTTCTCAAGTTTTTCAACATGAGTAGGAGTTCCTTCTTGAACTTTCTCGGTTGAGGGTTCAGAGTCAGCTCCCTCTTTCAGGAGTTTTACTTCCTGTCGGAGGGACTCGATTCAGAGTTTGGCTTTCACCAAATCTCAAGACAGATATGAAATTAAATCATTTAAATGACTTCTATTGAAACCACTCACCTTGATTTCTCCATCTTCTGAGAAGGTCAGTTTGCCGTCGTCCTCATCTGACTCTGACTCGGTTCCGACTTCTTCTGAGGCAGTTAGGGCTAGAAGGTTGGACTGGGGTGCCTCTTCTTCTTCTTCTGAGGAAGATTCGTCCCAGGTTGCTTGCAGTGCTTTCTTTCTTCTCGTCTTTTTAGTTTCCTTTAGATTAGGACACTCTGACTTGTAGTGGCCCTTTTTCTTGCACTCATAGCAGGTCACGTTGGGCTTGTTTGCGGGTTCAGCTGGTTCGTCCTTTCTTCGGCCGGCTTTCCGTCGGTTGGTTTGGTTCTTCAGCTCTTTGTAATAGCTTCGGGCTAGTCGGACCATCTTAGTTTGTTCTCCTTCATCTTCTGTGTCTGAGTCTGAGTTAGACTCAGGTTCAATTTGCGGTTTCTTCTTTGTTGATCTTCCAGATTTTCCTGCAAAGAAAGCAATCCCTTTCTCAACCATATTGGAGTTAGTTTGTTCGTGCAGTTCTAATTTAGAAAATAACTCGTCTAACTTTATTTTAGAAAGATCCCTTGAGACCATGTATGCATCTACCATAGATGCCCACAAGGTGTTTCTAGGGAAGGCGTTTAGAGCATACCTTATTAGGTCACGGTTTTCGACCTTGTGACCTATAGTGTGAAGACCGTTCATCAACTCTTGGATCCGTGCGTGAAGTTGGGCTGCCGTTTCGCTGTCGGCCATCTTGATGGTGTAGAGTTTGTTCAGGAGCAGATCCCTTTTGCCGATCCTGGTATCTGTCGTTCCTTCGTGCAGCTCGATCAATTTTGCCCATAGCTACTTGGCACTGTTGAAGGGCCCCACTCGGTTCAGCTCCTCTTTTGTCAGGCCGCATTGTAGGGTTTGTGTTGCTTTTGCATCGGCTTCTATTTTGCGCTTGAGGGCATTGTCCCATTCTGAATAGCTTTGAGGAAGTCCTTCGGCGTTCCTGGGGATCTCCAGACCGGACTGGATAATGATCCACATGTCCACCTAAGTTTTCAGGTGGACCTCCATGCGACTTTTCCAGTAAGAAAAGTCTTCTCCACTGAAAAGTGGAGGTCTGGCGGTGCTAAAACCCTCTTGCATGGCCATTTTAATCTGAAAATAGAAAACTAACAGAAAAATAAATTTTCCAAGACTAGGTCTTGGATTAGTAGTGCTGGATAAATAAGATAACGAGGGGTGTTGCACCAACCTCGAAAAAAAAACTCAAACGAGATATTTAACGAAAATTTAAAGAAAAGGAAAATAAAGATCCAAAAAAAAAATTTCAAACTGGTGGTTGCACCAGGTTTGAACATCCCCGCTCTGATACCACTTGTTGGATCGATAGAACCGATAGAGGGGGGGTGAATATCGGTATTCGTTTTTCGGAAAATTAAGAGCAGGTGCACAGCGGAAAATAAGAAAAATAATAACACAGAGACGCAGTCGTTTTTACTTGGTTCGGAGCCTGGGTCGACTCCTACTCTAAGGCCCACGGTCGTTGACCGTTTACTTTGAGCAATTCTATATCAGACGCAAATTCGTTTACAAAAGATTACAGAATTAGAATTAAGTACAGTAAACTTTAAAATAACTCTTTTACCGACGTCCGGGGTAGATCGACTTTTTCTGAGCAGTGGGACTTCGTCGGCACGAGTTGGAAGGATTCCGAGGCGAAGCGTGAGTGTAGAAGAGCGTAGAAGAGTTGATTCAGAAGTTGTATCTGGAAGCTTGGGCGTTGGGGGCTATTTATAGCACCTCGGGGCGCCCTGGACGTCGGGGGCGCCCTACCACGTGTCAAGAGATCCCTAATCCTCTCGGTCAAGCTTTATCCCACCCGAATAGGGATGAGGTTTGACCCTGGGGGTGCCCTGGACGCTGAGGGCGCCTTGCTTGACTTTTTCCGCGCTGGCTTCTTGGCTGGATAAGGGTGATTGACTCTGCTGACATAGGCGCGGGGCGCCTTTGTTGCTGAGGGCGCCCTGGCTGCTGAGGGCGCCCTAGCTGCTGAGGGCGCCCTCGCTGCTGAGGGCGCCCCGGCCAGTAGTCAGCCGAAGCTCCTTTTTGCTTCACTTGTTTCTTGTTCACCTTGGGGGCGCCTTGGACACTCAGGGTGCCCCGCTCAGCTGCTGCCTCACTCCTTTGAGGCTCTCTAAGCTGCAGACACACGTTCCTTTGGTCCTGCATCCAGGGTTAGTCCGAAAACAATATAAAGCATTAATTTGTTGTTTTATACAACCTTAGCTGTCTTAGTTCTGACTTTGGGCCTCTGAAATGGAGCCCTAGGTCGAACCGACGCCTACTGTTCCCTCGACGGGGAACGCGTCCTCACCTACTCCTCTCAGGAGAATTTACCTGATGCCAACCGTTCCTCTGGTTGGACTTTTGCCTGACGGTCCTTTGTCAGGTCTTGGATGCCGAGCTGCCCTTCGCCCGGTGCCTAGCATTCCTTCGCTAGGACTTCAGTCCCAGGCTGTCCTTCGCCTGGCGCCTAGCAGTCCTTCGCTAGGGCTTTTGACTCTGGCTTTCCTTCGCCAGTGCCTAGCAGTCCTTCGCTAGGACTTTTTACCCTGGCTTTCCTTTGCCAGTGCCTAGCAGTCCTTTCACTAGGACTTTTCCTGCACACTAGAGTAACTTGTTAGAAAACAAGTAAGACTTAACTTTTGACCTATGTTGCCATTATCAAAACACAGGTTTGACTTGGGTGCATTCTGCACCAACACTATTGTCCAACATGATGAAAAGGTTGAGTAGTACTAGTCGAGGATCAAGAGGTTGATTAATTAAAAGTGTCAACAATTTTAATTAATCGACGAACATTCGATATCTTAAACACGGGGAGATGGATGTGCTCATAATAGGTAGAGCCCATATGAAAATATGAGGGTTGGTGAGGAAGTTCAATGGGGACCCTTTAGTGGAATGGATCTCCATTAATGGAACGGATTTGGATCCATTAGCGGGCCAAGACCCAACTCCTCCTCATGGTCCCTACCATAACCCTATATATAACCCATAGGAGTCATCATACCAAGGCTAATTAATCAAGAATTAATCCAATTAATCATCCAAGAAAACCCTAGTTCTCCCTCTCTCTCTCTCTCTCTCCCTCTTCTCTCTCCTAGGTCACGCGCAAGGTGTAGGGTAAGAAGTTCTTCCTTCTTCCTCCTAGGTTCTTCTCTTCCTCTCTTTGTGGTGGCCGGTGATAGACAAGGCGGACTTGGCTTCTCCTTGGTGGCACACGGCAGCAACAAGGAGGCGAAAAGAACCGGCGCCGGTGGAGAAGAAGCCTTCTTCTTGGATGTGATCGCCGGCGATAGAGAAGGAAGAAGAAGGCCTCGGTAGGGATTGAAGAAGACCATCTCTTCTCCTAGTTCTCTTCCTTTCTTCTCCCTCTCTTGTGCGGGATCATCATCCACGGAGGATCTAGAGGTCAGTCGGCGGCAAGATGCCACCTTGCGGCGCTAGCGGTGAGGAAACAAGAGGGAGGTCGACGACGGGTTTTGGGGAGAGGAAGAAGCTTCCTTCTTCTTCTTCTTACTTCTTCTTCATCTTCCTAATCATACTCACCTCTGCTCTCTTGTGTCCGGCGATCCTTCCGCTTGGTGTGGCCGGCGGCGCAAGTGAAGGTGGGGAGGTGGCCAGCGGGGATACCCTAGTTGCTAGGGTTTTAGTTGGCGGTTGGAAGAGGGTAGAAGACGGTGATCTTGGCAAGCCTTGGTGACTCCGCGTCTTGGTAGATCATCGCCCACACGACATCCAAGAGGGGAGGGTCATACGGTAGAAGACTGCGAGGTAAATGATGAGGTATATCTCATTTTGGCTCCTTATTAGTTTCTACCATTTTATGCGATATTATGTTATTATATGTGTTATTAATTAGTTATCATTGTTCGTTAATTGTTCGTCAATTAATTGTATGATAATTAATTATGTCATGGACCCCGATAATAAACACAAAAACCGGCAATCCGCTCGTTGTCTTTTCTGCGGTCAATTGATTCAGAATGTTACAAGGCCTTACTTTTGAGTTTGACTATGTTGTAACTTGAATCAATTGATACGATGATGAGATAGTCGTTTGGGAGATAGGTCTCCATTCGGATTAAATTTTTAATCCGTAGACATTGAGAAGTCTCTCATGTTCGACCCCGTATTCGCTTAGGAAACCCGCCAAGCCATACCCAAGCCATAACCATCAAAGCTTACTCTGGCCAAGAAGAAGAAGAGGAGCCCTCCTTTCTTCCTACTGTCGTGCCTCATGTGGAGAGAAAAAGGAGAGAAGAGAAGAAAACAATCTTCTCTTCCTCCCTCCAAGCAGTTGGCCAACCCTAACCCTAGGGGAGAGAGAGAGAGAGAGAGAGGGAGAGGAATAAAAGGTTTAGGTTGTGTTTCATGATGGCTTTATAGGGTATTTATAGGCTACAATAGGGACCATGAGGAGGAGTTGGGTGTTGGCCACTCTATGGATCAAAGCCCGATCCATTAATGATGATCCATTCCACTAGAGGATCACCGTTAATCTACCTCACCAACCCTCATATTTAAATATGGGCTCCACATATTATGAGTATAAAATTCTCCCCATGTTTAAGATATCGAATGTATGTTAATTAATTAAATTGTCAGTTAATTAAATTACTGTCTATTTAATTAATTAACATCTAACTCCATGAGTAGTACCACTCAACCTTAACATCATGTCGGACCAAGTCCACATGTAAGATTTAACATTATGAGCTTTATGTGCTCCTCAAGGGGACATCATCAACCAGACTCACCAGGACATGGTTTCTTTCTATAATCAATGACACACCATGTAAATAATATTATTTCCCAACTTACCGGGCCTATCGATTTAACCAATAAATTTCGCCCATTGGTAAATCAAAGAAATAAATATTAAGTACATATGCCTATTATTATATCGGGATTAAGAGCATGCACTCCATAATATCTAAGATCTGATTCAATTATATAGTCATTATAAATTGAATCACCTCTATATTGGTCCTACTCAATACACACAAAGTGTACTAGTGTAATTCTATGGTCAAGATAAACCAATACCAAATTACACTACAACCATGCCAATGGTTTGTCCAAGACCATCTAGGTTATGAGCCTCTACTTATACTCTACAAGGGATTGATAACATGATCTTCTGTGTGACACCACACACTATGGTATCTATAATGTACAGTATTAGACAATATGTACATAAATAACCAATATAAATATGCAAACAATGATCATGTGATTCTTTTTCAAAATGTAGATGCCCATATAAAAACAAGGTTTTTAGTATACTTCCTAACAATCTCCCACCTATACTAAATGACTATGTTGTCCTCACAATGTCATACATCTGACTCTCATATCCTCCACATGTCTATCAAAAGCTCTCGCTGGAAGGGTCTTAGTGAAAGGATCCGCCAGGTTGTCTTTTGATGCAATCTTGGTGTCAACAACTTCTCCTTGCTTTACGATCTCTCGTATTAGGTGGTACTTGCGCTTTATGTGTTTTCTCGCCTTATGGGCTCGTGGTTCCTTCGAGTTTGCAACTACACCACTATTATCATAATAAATTGTGATAGCTCTGGGCAAACTAGGAATCACATCCATGTCCATCAAGAAGTTCCTGAGCCATACAACTTCTTTGGCCGCCTCAGAGGCTACCACAAACTCAGCTTCCACAGTGGAGTCCGTCACACATTTTTGCTTGACACTCCTCCATACTATGGCTCTACCTTCTAAAGTAAACACATACCCCGAGGTAGACTTACTTTTATCTCTATCTGATTGGATGTTTAAATCCGTATAACCCACAGGGAGTAATTGATCTGTTTGGTAAACTAGCATATAATCCTTAGTCCTTTCAGGTACTTCAATATATGCTTTATCGCAATCCAATGTCCCTGACCAGGATTACTCTGATATCTGCTAACCATGCCCTCGGAAAAGCAGATATCTGGTCTCGTACATAGCATAGCATACATGAGGCTTCCTATAGCCAAAGCATAAAGAACTGCCTTCATCTCCTCTATCTCCTTTGATGTTTTAGGACACATCTCCTTAGATAGAGGAACTCTATGCCTAAAAGGTAGAAAACCTTTCTTGGAGTTTTGCATGCTAAAACGAGCTAGGACAATGTCTATATATGAAGCTTGAGATAAGCACAATATCATTTTTTTACGATCCCTTATAACCTTGATCCTGTGCCCTGCTTCTCCCATGTCCTTCATATTAAACTGTTTGAACAACCATACCCTTACGTCTGATAATACATTGACATTGTTGCCAAAGAGCAAAATATCATCTAAGTATAGTACAAGAAATATCACTACGTTTCCGTCACATTTCTTGTATACATAAGACGCATCTGGACTTTGAATAAATCTATATAACTGGATTACCTCATCAAAGCGGATGTTCCAAGATCATGAAGCTTGCTTCAATCCATAAATAGATCGATTAAGTTTACACACAAGATGCTCTTTGATCTTTGTAATGAATTCCTCTGGTTGCTTCATATAGATATTTTCCTCAAGACTTCCATTAAGGAAAGCTGTCTTGACATCCATCTGCCAAACCTCATAATCCATATGAGCGGCAATAGATAAGAGAATCCGGATATACTTAAGCATGGCTACCGACGAAAAGGTTTCCTCATAATCGATACCCTCTTTCTGAGTATACCCTTTCGCAACAAGCCTTGCATTGAAGGTCTCTACCTTCCCGTCTGATCCTCTATTTCTCTTGTAGATCCACTTGCATCCAATGGCTTTTACACCATTGGGTGGTTCTACTAGCTCCCAAACATGATTAGAATCCATAAATTCTATCTCAGATTTCATTGCTCTTTGCTAAGATACCGCATCTTTATCTTGGAGTGCCTCATCATATGTCCAGGGATCAAGTTCATGTTTGCCAGGGACCAAGTCTGAAGACTCTCCCAAAAACATAAATCACTTAGGTTGTCTAACAACCCTTCCACTACGATGAGGTACCACCTGTGTATCCTCTGTGACACGTAGTGTAGTCACTTGTGCTATGCCCTCCTATACTGTTGGTAGTAAAGTTGGAACTTCCTCTCTGATTTCGCCAAGAATAATCTTACTCATGGGCTTGTGGTTCATCACATAGTCTTCCTCTAAAAATCGGGCATTCGTGCTAACGATCACCCTTTGATCTTTAGGAATATAGAATAAACCACCTTTCGTTCCTTTAGGGTAGCCTACAAACAAGCGTACTTCTGTACGAGATTCCAACTTATCAACATCATCCTTCAACACATGTACTGGACTATTCCAAATCCAAATATGTCTTAGACTAGGCTTTCGCCCAGTCCATAATTTTGTGGGAGTAGAGGGTACTAACTATGATGGTACCAAGTTCAGTATGTATACTGCCGTTTCTAGAGCATATCCCCAGAACGAATCAGACAACTCGGAATAACTCATCATCGATCTAACCATCTCCATAAGAGTCATATTCCTTCGTTCTGCTACACCATTCTGTTGGGGTGTATCGGGTGCAGTCATTTGGGATTGAATCCCAGCCTCTAATAAGTAAGTCCAAAACTCTCCCAAGTGGTACTCACCACCACGATCAGATCGTAGTTTTTTGATACTTTTACCTTGACATTTCTCCATATCAGCCTTGAATTCTTTGAACCTATCAAAGCATTTAGACTTCGGCGCATCAAGTAAATGTATCCATACCTTGAATAAACGTTTATTAAAGAGTCAAAATATTCAATGTCACCTCTAGCCTGGATAGACATAGGACCACACAAATCAGAATGAACCAACTCTAACACATCTTTGGCTCTATACCCCTTGGTCTTGAAAGGTCTCTTGGTCATCTTACCTTCCAAGCAAGATTCACAGGTTGGGAAATCTTCCACCACTAATGAACCCAAAGGTCCATGAGCTATCAACCTTTGAATCCTACTTAGGTTCATATAGCCAAGTCTTAGATGCCAAAGATATGTTTGGTTCATTTCGAAGGGTTTTTCCTCTTATTTTGGTTAGATGATGAGTTATTTACTTCTATTTGCATCGTGGGAGATTTTGGTTTAAGAGTATACAAATTGTCAATCAACGCACCTGAACAGATAATCTCTCTAATCCTTTTTATAACAGCTTTGTCATTAAAAGAAATAGAATACCCATCCTTTTTTATTTTAGAAACTGAAATGAGATTCTTTCTAAAAGTAGGTACATAAAGGTAATTTTTTAAAATCAAAACTTTATTCTTATCAAAAGATAAATAAGCATCTCCCACTGCAATAGTCGTCACCTCCGTAGCATTGCCCAAGTAGACGATAATCTCTCCATCAGCTATTCATCGGGTTTCCTGGAACCCTGTAAAGAATTGCAGACATGTTCAGTGGCTCCCATATCTACACACCAGGTATCGGTAGATAACACTGCTAAACATGTTTCAACAAATAAACAAAAAGATATACCTTTATCCTGACGACGGGATAGTCCGTCTTCCAGTGTCCAGTTTGTTTGCACGTGAAGCACTTGCCTTTCGGCTTCTTCACGCCAGCCTAAGGTCCCTGAGATCCTGCAACCTTCTTTGTCACACCTTGTTTCTTCTTCTTCTTGCCTTTCGGCTTAGAAGTAGAAATCCTTTGAGCAACCAAAGCATGAGCACTCTGACGAAAATGCCCCTCTGCCGCCTAGAGTTCTGTCAGAAGTTTTGCCAACGAATATGTACGTTTGCTCATATTGTAGTTCAAGCAAAACTGCTCAAAACTCCTTGGTAGAGACTGGAGAATGATATCGACCTAGGTTTCCCCATTGATCTCTTCTCCAAGGACTTCCATCTCATTGAGATGTGTCATCATTTTGAGAACATGATCCCTTACGGGTGTTTCCTCAGTCATGGTAGTCGTCATCAAGTTCCTCATTGCCTCCTGCCTAGCGGCCCGATTTTGATGTCCGAAGAGTTCCTTGATATTGAACATCATATCATAAGCAGTGAAAAAAGCCTGATGTTGGTGTTCCAATACATTTGACATAGATGCCAAAATGTAACACCGCGCCATCTCATCTACATTTATCCACTTCTTATAGTGTTTCTTCTCTCTTCATCAGAATTCTCGCTAGGTTTTTCAAGACAGAATTTGAAAAGTACAAATTTGTACTCCTCAGCAGTTAGGACAATATCCAGGTTCCATCTCCAATCAATATAGTTAGGGTTCGTAAGTTTATTTTCTTTTAATATTACAGCAAGTGGGTTGAAAGCCTTTTTTGAAAAACCTGAGAATCACAATGATTACATACTTTAGATTTCAAAAAATATTGATTCCTCAAACAATAAATTTTAAAATCAACCAACACCTCAACACACTAAGAATATCGTATGCCACGAAGTGTGGACGTATACGAATTTTGCATTTGTAAGAAGAGATTTTACCCATTAATTTTACTATCTTGTTAACCTAACTTTTTGACAAATAAAATAATAGTTGGTTCCTCTTTGGCCCTACAAATAATAGCAGTGACTCCGATGGGGTGGATACTATTATTTGCATCTAAGTGTTTACCATTATACGATACTAAGACAATTATCTAGGATTATGTGTCGTCCGATGGGGAAAATCACACGCTCCTAAATAGCTTCCTATAATCATGTCTGACCTAGTGATCTGGAAAACACGCTCATCCGATATGGAGGATGGCACTCAGAGCCAACGCGCAAGCTTGTTCGCATCACATGCCAAATTAGTAATAGAGGCCATGACACTCTTAGAGTCCCTCTCCCACTTAGTTATTTATAATTTAGGATTTTTTACATGCAAACACAACAAGCATATAAACAAAAAGCAATAAATAAGTAAATATAATTTTTCAACTATTATGACTTTTGTTCTCCAATATGCCTCCAGTCGTATCGCCACCTCCGTCTGCTCCTCCCTACACCATGCGCAAGCCACCATGAAGGGAATCTCCGAGGCGAGATAAAAAGCTAATTTAATTTACATTCATCGATCCTATACTCCATGAAGGAGTGTACAATAAGTATAGATCGAAAGTAAATTAAAATGCGCGGCTAAATAATTGTCGTATTTAATTACAAAAAATTAAATACTAAATTTAGCCTTGTCAACCTCGAGGATTCAAATATAATTTCACACATGCACATACAATCACATACACATCATATTAAGTCATAATAGTCGGATCTCATGCCTGCAACCAAAGAGTTAGCGTACACACTATTAGGATGTATACTAAAAGCCTTGCTTTTTGTATGGGCATCTACATTTTGAAAGAGAATCATAAGATCACTGTTTTGCATGTTTATATTAGTATGTGCATATTGTCTCATACTTTACACTGTATTTTTTTTTTTATTTACAAGGGGTATCCAGGCTTGCGTCCGACTAATCCGCTTGGCTGATTGGCCCTGCCCCATAGCCTTCAACGAGAGTCCCCACCGGTCAACGAGGGTAAATCGCGAGATGGAGACATGTGGCGACTTCACCACTGATGATATCGGTACCCAATGACCCGACCACGCAGTAGCCTGTGGCGATTTCCTCTTTCAGCATACTGCACACTCTACCAGGGAGGAATCAAACCCAGGAAGTGAGGGATCACCCATGTGATCCATTACCAATCACGCCATGCCCGCGGGGGCCATACTTTATACTGTATATAACATGGTGTGTGGTGTCGCACACAAGATCATGTTATCAGTTCCTTGTAGAGTATAAATAGAGGCTCACAACCGAGATGGATTTAGACAAATCATCGAGATAGTTGTAGTGTAATTTGGTGTCGGTTTGTCTTGATCATAGAATTACACTAGTGCACTTTCTGTTTATTGAGCAAGACCGACACAGAGGTGATTCAATTTATACTGACTTTATAATTGAATCAGACCTCAGTTATTATGGAGTACATGCTCTTAATCCCGATATAATAATGGGCACATGTACTTAATAGTTATTTCTTTGATTTACCAATGGGCGAGATTTATTCTGTTAAATCGATAGGCCCGGTAAGTTGGAAAATAATATTATTTAAATGGTGTATCATTGATTATAGACGAAAATCGTATCCTGATGACTCGGGTTGATGATGCCCCCTTGATGAGCTCATAAAGTTCATCATGTTAAATCCTGCAGGTAGACTTGGTCCGACATGATGATAAGGATGAGTGGTACTAATTAAGGAGTTAGATGTTAATTAATTAAATTGTCAGTAATTTAATTAATTAACAGACATTCGATATCTTAAACATGGAGAGATATTTGTACTCATAATAGGTGGAGCCCATATTTAAATATGGGGTTGGCGAGGTAGATCAATGAGGATCCTTTAGTGGAATGGATCTTCATTAATAGATCGGGTCTTGATCTATTAGATGGCCAAGACCTAACTCCTCTCATGGTCCCTATTATAACCTATAAATATCTCATGAGCCATCTAGAAAAAAAAACCTAAGAGTTTTAATTCTTTTCTTCTCTCCTCTTTCTATTCCAGCCGCTGCCCAAGATTTCTTCTCATTGGCGTGAGTGGTTGCATGTGTGGGCAGCCAATTTGTAGCCATGTGTGAGCAGCAAAGTTGTCGTGCGTGAGCAGCCAATTTGTTGCCGTGAGTGGATGCATGTGTGAGCAACAAATTTGTTGCCGTGCGTGAGCAGCCAATGTGCATACATGAGTGAGCCAATTGCTTATTTGGTTGCATGCGTGAGCCAAATGAGGAGGTTTCAGCCATGTAGGAAGAGGAAGAAAGGATTTGATTGGTGGCTTCATTTTTTGGAGGATCGTTACTCACACGATGTCTAATACGGGGATAGGTCATACAATAAAATATCGCGAGATAAAAGGGAAGGTATAACTTCTCCTTTGGTTCCTTTGATTTCTATTATTTCATGTGTTGATAATTAATTATCTTGTAGTTAATTATTTGTTAATTAATTATGATAATTAATTATCTTGCACCCCGATGATAAATACAAAAATCGGCGTTCCGCTCATCGTTTATTCCTCAGCTAATCAGTTGGACGAGATTGATCGCTAGAACAACTTGGTTGTTTAAGCGATCACTCGAATCGGTTAGCACGTCGATGAGATGGTCGTTTGGGAAATAGGTCTCCATTCGGATTGAAAATTTTAATCCGTGGACATGGAGAGGTTTCCCATGCATGACCCAGTATTCGCTTAGGAAACCCGCAACCATCATGCACATCCTAATATTATCCGACATAATAAAAAATATGATAAAGTGCAAAAAATATAACCGAATCCAAAACACACAAAATCGGAAACCATTGGTTCTGATACCAATTGTCTTGGGGCAATCTATGGTCCGGAGTGACCATGTGTTTTGATGCTTGGGCAAAGGGTTTAAGTTACGTTTTTTCTTGTGATCTAATATGTGTAATTGAGTGTGCAGGATTGCAGGTTTACACATATTAACATGGCTGGATGGCTTCGGTATGGTGAAGGGTTGCATGGAGACAAGTTGAAGGCTTGTGTGCACTCGAGGGACCTTGGCATAGCAGGGATGATGAGTCGAGGGGCACGGACTTCAAGGCGTACGTGAAGGATGACATGGAGTCAAGCTGGAGGCTTGTGTGCATCCGAGGGACGAGGGCCGAAGATGAAAGAGTCATGAAGGGACGAGAGCCGAGGGAGAAGGACTCCAAGGGCAAGGCGGGAAGTGGACTTCAAAGGGCACACGTGAAGGGTGGCATAGAGGCAAACCAATGGAAGGCTTGCGGGTGCATCTGAGGGATGATAGCCGGTGGAAGAGGACTTCAAGGGGCACGCCAAGGGAGTGTACCTGAAGGCATGCGTGGAGGAGGGTCGTTGAAGTGAGGAAGAGTGAGATTGTAAGCTGAGCAGTCAACTGGTGATATAACAGTCGACTGCCAACAAGTTTTGAAACTCACAGAACACTTCTGACCCTGGACCAGTCGACTGCCCTAGGAGCAGTCGACTGGGCTCAGTCGACTACCCTAAGAGCAGTCGACTAGTAACACTCAGTATTCGAACCTTGGGTGCCAACGGTCGAATTTGAGTGGGGGCAGTCGACTGCCCTGGGAGTAGTCGACTGGTGTCGAGGGTTTCAGCCTGAGTTCTATTTAAGAGGACTTTGTATTGGTTGAAAGGTTTGACGAATTTGGCTTTGGGTAAGATCCAAATAGTAGTCTAAGTGCTCGGATATTGTCGAGGTGTTGTAGCGAGGTTTCTCCACCCACAAGGAGTGACAAGGGCTAGCCGAAGGTTATCCGAGGAGTGATCCACCGAAGGATTCTTGAATTCGTCACCCTTAGGGGTGGATACCAAGTAAAATCGGTATTGTTAGCATTGTTTACGTTGTTAGTTTTGATTTATTGTATTTCCGCTTGTGCAACTAACAACGTAGGAAGAAGAAAGCCGAGATTTGCTATTCACCCCCTCTAGCAACCGTCATCAATCTAACAAGTGGTATCAGAGCGAAGGATCGCTCTTATTGGACTAATCGCCAAAGGAGCAAAAGATAGAGGAGAAAAATGATGGAAGATAAGTTGGGGGATGACATTTACACTCTACCGCCCTATGACCATGAAGATTTCGGATATTGGAGGGCAAGGATAGAAACATGGTTTGGAATGGAGTGGGATCTTAGGATTGTGCTTGAAGAACCATTCAAAATTCCTAAAGACAAGCACGGCAAGAAGCTTAGACCAAGATATTGGAGTCAAGAGCAACAAAAACAATCTAGGGTAAATGACAAGGTAATCGATATATTAATTAATATTGTGGCTAAAAATGTTTTGAGTGATGTAGGTGAATATAAAGATGCATGTGAGTTGTGGAAAAAGATAGAAGAATATCATAAGAAATCTACACAAGCCAAAAGTGTGGAAGAGCAAATAGAAATGGATTCAATGGACCAAGAAAAGGAAAAAGAAACGGAAGTGTCAACATTCGAAGAGGAAGAAGTGTCCACATCCTCAAGTGAGGAAGAAAGTGAAAAAGTCTCCACATCAAGGATTGAGGGGGAGGAAAGACCATCCTCAATATCGGAGCAAGAAGAAGCGTGTACCTCCACCAAAGCAAGAACCAAAGATCATATCATATGCTTTGGATGCAATGAAAAGGGACACTACAATGATAAGTGTCCAAATGGTAAGAAAAAGGAGGTACTCTCTAAACTCATTTCAATTCTGGTTAAATCTAACATGAGTTGTAGGATTGGAGAAGCCCAAGAGAAAAGAAGAAAAATTTGATGCTTCACGAGTGGTGAGCTAGGACACTACCACACGAAGTGCCCAAAGAGTGGAGAGCTCAAGAAAATGGAGCACTTGAGAAGATGGAAGAAGGATGAATGAAAGAAAAGAAGCTCACATTAAGGAGGTGTAAGGATCGATGTCGTACGCTAGAGGGGGGTGAATAGCGTTTCGCCGAATTCTTGTTCCTACACGGTTAGTTTGCACAGCGGAAATAATAGTAAAACAATAATAAAATCACTAACCAATGCTTACACGGCGATTTTAGTTGGTATCCACCCCGGTCGGGTAACTAATCCAACAATCCGTCGGTGGATAAACCCCCGGATAACCTCCGGCTAGAACTAGTCGCTCCTTGTGGGTGGAGAAACCTCGCCACAACACCAAGGACACTTCCTGAATATACAAGACTACTAACTTGCCCTATCCAAGCATGTTTCGTCAACCAAGATAGTAGAACATGAGCCCCTTTAAATAGGGCTCGAATCTGAAACAGCCGCTACCAGTCGACTGCCCTGGGGCAGTCGACTGGTCCCACTCAGATCCGACCGTTACAACACAACGTTCGAATCTGCCAGCCTATTTCAGCCTAGACCAGTCGACTGCCCCTGGGCCAGTCGACTGGTACACACCAAAGCCTAGGGTTTTACTCCCGAGTACAAGTCTCTCTCTCACTCAAACCATCCCGGCTTAACCCCTGAGTACAAGCACTCATACTCAGCCTCTCTCAACCTAGTTGACTCTTTACCAGCAGTCTTGACTGTTGCCTTCACGCCCTCTTCATCTTTGGCCCTCGTCCCTCAGATGCGCACGCAAGCCTCCAGCTTGCCTCCATGCCACCCTTCACGTACGCCTCGAAGTCCGCGTCCCTCGGCTCATCATCTCTGCTATCAATGGTCCCTCGGATGCGCACGTAAGCCTCCAGCTTATCTCCATGCCATCCTTCACCTGAAGACGTCAACCAAGTCCATGCGTACCTGCACACCTGCACACATATGTACACATGTGAGAACAACACAAATCCTAACTTAATCATGTTGCCCACATATCAAAATATCATGATCCTCCAGATCATCTCAGGGCCGATTGCCCCAACAATCTCCCCCTTTTTGATGTGTGGCAATACGTTAAGTTAGATAAACATATAGCAATAACAATAGCAAAAAGGAATTGAAATTCAAGCATATCACACAAGAGGCTACCTCCCCCTTAACCTATGCTTTCTCCCATATTTCAATCCTTATTACTAATCCCAAGTTGGAATTAAGTTCTCCCAACTTAACTCTAAAGTCACAGCCAAACCTAAGTTAAGTTTTCAACCCAAACCTAACTTAACACCAAAGTTCTCCGCCTTTGACACTATCAAAAGAATGCCCTAAGCAATCCAACCCTTGATTCCAAATAGAACTTAACCCTATTTCTGAAAAACCCTTCAGAAATCACAAAGAACCATGCTGCCCACACTACCAGTCGACTGCCCTCAAGGCAGTCGGCCGATACGATAGATTTCAGAATTTCAGCCGAAATTCAGAAACGAATAAAAAATTCCAGAAATTTTGGAAAAATGTGAAACTTTGCAAGCACGATTGTTAAGGTATTCCCTACCCTAGAAAAATTTGGTTCATAAAAAACACCAACCGCGCTTGACTTTTGGTACAAACTCTAAAATTCTCAAATTATCTAAACATTGTATCAAAGATGACCTCTTCTCATGATATCTTATACTTGTCAATTTTTAGCAACTCCATTTGGCATTCAAAATGATTCCCAAACTCTCCCTTTTTCATATATAAGTGTATTTATTTCGTCAACATCTCTTCCCTAGTCGCTCTTGAGTCTAAATGATGATCCCTTTTTATACACAATATATTTATCTGATTTCAAACAATCCATGTTAGATGATATAGAAAATAAAATTTTAGACCACATCATGAACACATATATACATAAAGGAGAACAGAATGTTTTAGCAATATACTAGCACTTAAAATCCAACACATTATCAAAATAAACCATAAACTTAATAATATAGCATAAAACTAGTGCATAATTCGTATAGTCATAATTCAACAAATAAACATCACAATAATACCTAGGGCCAACAGGCCGGAAGTCATCCGAATCAGTACATCAGGAAATAAAGCGTTTGAGAGGTATACAAAATATCAATTCAAAACACTCTCAACACTAACACCCAGCAACTACATCATCATATCAGAAATGCATGTGGTCGTCACCATCTGGAGGAGGAGGAGCAGGAGGACCTTGATACGCTAAACCCATCGCTGCATCATCACGTACATGTCCTCCTGCCTGCTCATAAAGCCCTAGCAGAAGTCTGTGAGGCCCTGTACCTCCCTCTGAGTCGCTGCCTGACCCTGCTGGAGGCTCTGAATATCCCCCTGGATGGTGTGGATATCCGCACGGAGCCCATGAACATCCTCACGGTACTGAGTGAACTCTGCGCGGGTGACCATCTCTGTGGGCTCCTCATCTGCACCAGCGGCCTATGGGCACTCCCTCCAAGCAAATGTCCCCTGTCTAAACTCAATTCCTGCCAAGGATAATTGGCGGGTTCCAATTTGATCATACCCCTTGGACAGGTGTTTGACCTGACCACCGGTGACACGAATGCCAAATCGTAGCAGGAAGAACTCAGTCAACATATGGCAAAAGGGCATATAAATTTTCCCATTGACACTCTGAGAAAAATGACAAATGGAGGTAAACACATGCAATGACACATCTATGTCCAATCGCCTCTCAAGTGCATACATCATCACTAAGTGAGGCAATCTAATCCTTGCCCTCCCCTTAGTGACAATGGGTAGGATGCATTCTACCACAATCTTATACAGAACATGGCTAAATGGACGCATGGGCTTAGCATTAAATGTACGCTCAGATTCATGCCTATGTCGTCTAAAGTAGTGTAGATGAATCTGATCAATGGTAATGTTCTCAAACTGAAGTGGCTCAATGACATTGGAAAAATAGGTGTTGACATTGTTAGACGCCCGACACTCTAAAAAATTGGCTAAACTCATGGGTGTGAAAGGGATTGTAACGCCGGCGACTCTTGATTCATAAATACTATTATCTGAATCAATATAAGTTAAATTTGCATAGAACTCTTTGCATAGATCAATGTTAATGTCATTTTGGCAATAAACCAATTGCTCTATGCCGAAGTGAGTCACCATTTCAGTAATTTGTGGTGCTTTATCCTCAAAATAGGATTTGTTAAGATATCGACAAGGCAACACAACAAACTCATTTTCCTCAAATCTCTTCTTGCACTCCCGGCTCCTAAATAATGACTCCTCTGGAGCGTGGGGACCTGGTCGGGATGAGCTCTCACCCCTAGACCTTTTAGACACAACCCTAATATCCCAAACACATGCATGCACACCAAGAAACCCCCCAAAAGAGAAAATATCAAAGGAAACATACACAAAACATCATATTAGTATCAATGCAACGCCTAAATGGAGAAATGAACTTTAAACATCATACCTCTTTGCCCTTTGCATTGTGAGATTTGGAAATTGCGTAGGTTGACTTGAAGAGGGGTTTTCTACTAACCCTAGAGGTAGATCGGAGTTAGAGGAGGCCTTAGGGAAGAAGTTTAGGGCTTAGGACGCAGAAGGAGTTGAAAAGAAGAGAAAATCACCGGGAATAAGCAGCCAAAACCCTAGGTTTGGCTTTCTCGGCACACCCTTCCCTTTTATAAAACCTGCGAACCAGTCGACTGCCCCTGGGCCAGTCGACTGGTTCAGAGCGTAATTACATTCTGTGGGTTTTCCCAGTCGACTGACTTCCTGGTAGTCGACTGGGCCACACCGTAATTATATTCTGTGGCCTTTGCCAGTCGACTGGCTTTCAGCCAGTCGATTGGTGTCTGATGTTCTGAATTTCAGTTTTTCAGTTCGAATTTCAGAAATGCCTAACTAATTTCATAAATTCCCAAAAATTCTGAAATCTTGTAGGGATATTTGTGGATCCTATATTTACTTGGAAAAAATATAATTTTAGTCAATGTCATCACAAATCCCAAGTTTGGTACCATCTCCGAGTTTCTCTAAGAAAGTATCATAAAACTCTTCCCAAAAGTTCTAGTTTGGACCTCACCTTGATGCTACTTCCCATAATCATCCATAGTCCATTTATAGCATCAAGTTATATGGTATTTGGGCATTAAAATCGATTTGTCTCAATTAAAATCCTAATTTCACCTTTTTCTTTAAAATCCTCCCTTAAGTGTGTCAACTCTCTAGAATTAAGACTACTCTTAGTCTTTTAAACCTCTTGGCACACCTCATGGTTCTCTTCAATCTCCTAGAAGTAAACCACCTGAGATCCATTGACCATGGAACTCATCTTGACTCCTAGAGCTTCTATCCCTAATTACCTTCCTAGGTAACTTTTCTACAAAGGCAAGATCACACCGGTGCTCCTCCGATGCTTCTTGACTTTCCATCATTACTCTCTTAATCCGATAGACCTTTTCTTTGGTCAATTTCTTTTCTTTCCCTTTAAATGGATTTTCTTTGCCATTTTTGACTTTTTTTCTACCATAGTTATAGGGCATCCTTGAATATGATACTTTATCAACATTGGCCCTCCTAGAATGGTATCCTAAACCTGGCCTACCATTCTTATACTTTTGGTCCTTTGAGATTATGTTCACATCCTTGGACCCTTGAATTACTCTACCAATTCTAACTCATCAAGTCTTGCTCTTAAAACTTGATTTTCCTTTTCCAACTTCCTAACCTTAGGATCACTAGACCTAATTTGATCATTTCTAGGCCTACTTATTTTGTTAAGCTTATTTCCCCCTTTCTTAAGGTTTATGTCTTGGTCCTTATTCCTAGAGTTCCTTGACTTATCATGAACCATAGAATTCTTGGTGTTTTGGCATACAAAATTGTTTCTATCATGATATTTAAAACCAAAAACACGCATGGGCAAGCAATTACTATTAATTCTATCATTCAAACAAACATTTTGAGCATTCATTGAAAAATTGGAAGCATAAATAAAGTTAGAGGTTACCTTCCTTACCCTTGAGGCTCCCACTTGATTAGTGCTCCTCTTCCTTTCTTCTTTCTCCCATTTCCTGAGGTGGTCCATCTTTTTCAACTCTCCTTTCCTTGGGCATTTTGTATGGTAATGCCCTAGCTCCCCGCATGTGAAACATCGGATGTTCTTTCTTTTCTTTTGATCTTCCTTGTTCCTATAACCCGTATTAGAGTTAAACTGAATGAAATCGGGCTTAGGAATTACCTCCTTTTTACCTAGTGGACACTTATCCTTGTAGTGCCCCTTTTTGTTGCAACCAAAGCAAGTGATGTGATCTTTTGATTTAGCTTTGGCACAGGTGGTAATCTTTTTTTGCTCTTGGATGATTGAGGGTCTCTCCTCCCCCTCTATCATTCTTCTTGACAATTCAACTTCTTCTTTATCTTCTTCAATACTTGAGTCAATTTCCTCAATCTCTTCCACTCTTAGAGTTGATGTAGGGTTCTTATGAATTTCTTCCAACTTATTCCATAATTCGCATGCATTTGAATATTTCCCTACATCACTCAAAATGTGGTTAGGCAACATATTAATCAAAATATTTATTACCTTCTCATTGGCCCTAGCTTGGTCTTGTTGTTCACTTGTCCAATATCTAGGGCGAAGCCTTTTGCCATGCTTGTCCTTGGGGATTTCAAATGGGTCTTCAATAGTCATTCTACACTCCCAATCCATCTCGAGCCACATCTTCATTCTATCCTCCAATAGTCAAAATTTTCATGCTCATATGATGGTGGTGAGTTGATATCGTCACCCAATTTGCCTTCCACGGCCTTTGTCCTCTAGCAAGTGCTCTCTCGGCGGTTAGTCCGATCAAGAGCAAACCTCACTCTGATACCAATTGTAAGGATCGATGTCGTATGCTAGAGTGGGTGAATAGCGTTTCGCCAAATTCTTATTCCTACACGGTTAGTTTGCACAGCGAAAACATTAGTAAAACAATAATAAATCACTAATCAATGCTAACACGGCGATTTTAGTTGGTATCCACCCCGGTCGAGTGACTAATCCAACAATCCGTCGGTGGATCAACCCCCGGATAACCTCCGGCTAGAACTCGTCGCTCCTTGTGGGTGGAGAAACCTCGCCACAACACCAAGGACACTTCCTGAGTATACAAGACTACTAACTTGTCCTATCCAAGCAAGTTTCGTCAACCAAGATAGTAGAACACGAGCCCCTTTAAATAGGGCTCGAATATGAAATAGCCGCTACCAGTCGACTGCCCCAGGGGCAGTCGACTGGTCCCACTCAGATCCGACCGTTACAACACAACGTTCGAATCTGCCAGCCTGTTTCAGCCTAGACCAGTCGACTGCTCCTGGGCCAGTCGACTGGTACACACCTAAGCCTAGGGTTTTACTCCCGAGTACAAGTCTCTCTCGCACTCAAACCATCCCGGCTTAACCCCTGAGTACAAGCACTCATACTCAGCCTCTCTCAACCTAGTTGACTCTTTACCAACAGTCTTGACTGTTGCCTTCACGCCCTCTTCAATCTTTGGCCCTCGTCCCTCAGATGCGCACGCAAGCCTCCAGCTTGCCTCCATGCCACCCTTCACGTACGCCTCGAAGTCCGCATCCCTCGGCTCATCATCTCTGCTATCCATGGTCCCTCGGATACGCACGTAAGCCTCCAACTTATCTCCATGCCATCCTTCACCTGAAGACGTCAACCAAGTCCATGCGTACCTGTACACCTGCACACTCATGTACACATGTGAGAACAACACAAATCCTAACTTAACCATGTTGCCCACACATCAAAATATCATGATCCTCCAGATCATCTCAGGGCCGATTGCCCCAACAGGAGGAACTACAAGGGTAAGGGAGGTAATCCCTAACTTTAAATTAAAATGCAATACAAATTTGAGTTCCTCCATGAATGTTAAAAATAGTGTAAATTATTCATCCATGCATGCTAGAATCAATAAAGAATGTTTGCTTGTGCATAGTCATGGATTTAAGTATCATGATAGGAATAGGGTTAACAAGGTAGATCAAAGCCCTAGGAGAAGCATGCATCATGAAAAATCCAAGACCATAGGACCTAAGGATCAAGGCATTAATCCCAAGAAAGGGAGACACATGCCTAGGAAGATTGGTAGGTCTAGGAATGTCCAAAGTGGACATATGGACACTAAGGTTAGAAACTTGGAAAGGAAAAATCAAGCCTTGAGAGCAAGGCTTGATACATTAGAAAAGACCCTAGAAAGGTTCAAGGTTGGATCTAAGGGGTTAGATATGGTGTTGGGTAATTTAAAACTTAACTATGATAGATCGGGGTTGGGATACCAGTCTAAGGTCTCCAATGCCAAGGAAAAGAATTATGCTACGGAAGCATATAATTATGGCAAGAAGGAGAAGTCCAAGAATGGCAAGGGGGTGTCATTCAAAGGGAAAGAAAATAACTTAACCAAAGACAAGGTGTCTAAGGTTAAGAGGGTTCATTTTGTAGGGCAAGAATCACCGGGGGCACACTGGTGTGGTCTACTGTGGATTGAGTCACCTAGGGAGGTGGCTCAGGTTAAGAGCTCAAGGGGGAGCTCTAAGAGCCTTTGGGGTCCATGGTAAATGGATCTCAAGAGATGGTTTCTCTAGAAAGTCTAGGTGAATTAGGAAATATGCCAAAAGGATTGGAAGACTAGGGTAAGTCTTAATCCTAGAGAATTGGCACATTAAAAGGAGAATTATGGAGAAAAGGGTGAAAATAGGAGTATATTGGATAAAATTAGGGTTTAATAGGTAAATACCATATAATTCAGTGCTAAAAATGTATCATGGTCAGGTATTAGAAGATATATCAAGGAAAGGCCACAATTAGGACTTTTGGGAGAAGCTTAAATAATACAATTTAGGAGAAGTTGAGTTTCATGTCGATCTTGGGATCCAGAGTATATTTGTTTGGAAATATATTTTTTCTAAGTAGACTTAGGTTCCATAAATCTCTCCACAAAATTTTAGATTTTTTGGATATTTGTGGAATTATTTAGGCATTTCTGAAATTAGATTGAAAAACTGAAGTTCAGGTATCAGTCGACTGCCCTGGGGGGCAGTCGACTGATCTCAGCCCAGGATCCTTCTGTTCGATTTCCCAGTCGACTGCCCATGGGGCAGTCGACTGAGCCATAGGTTCCAGAATGAAAGGCATATTGGATAGTAAGAAATTGCAAATTTGGATGATAGGATATGGGTTTGGATTAAAATCCATGATTATAATTCCTTGAATAAAGTGTTACCCCATGATTTAATGAAATAAGGACTTATTGATATCTTGAAAATCAAGGAAGATTGATAAGTTTCCTATATGTATCTAGGATTAAGAGATAAAAAGGAAAAATTGAGGACAATTCCATCTATCAAATTATAATGGTAAGCCTTGACAAACACATGACATTATAGATAGATTTCCAAGTTGATACAAAATAACTATTCTTGAGGAAATTAGAATTGATACCGAAAGTCAAGCACACTTGATACTCTTCTTGGAATCATATTTTTCTAGGATAGGGTATATCCTAGCAAATATACTTGTAAATTTTTAAATGTTTCCAGGTTTTCTAGGATTTTCTAGAGGGTTCTAGGGTAGAAAACTTGGGTTGTTAAGTTAGGTTTAACATAACAAAAGACATTGTTGGTTCTTAAGTTGGGGTATATCTTAACTTGGTGTTATAGTGTTAAGTTGGGTAGAACTTCACCTAGGTAAAATGAAAATTGGGAGAAGGCATAGGTTAAGAGGGAGGTTGCCTATTGTTTGCCTTAATTTTCATAGGAAATTTTGGATTTTGTGTCAAACATGGGAATGATGATAGTTACATTGTTGAATGCATTTTTCTCAAGTAGGCATGAGTATCACAAATTTCTCCACAAAATTTGGGAATTTTTGGAGATTTGTGAAATTTCTGGCGCATATCTGAATTTGGCCAGAAAAGGTGATTTTTAGAGTATCAGTCGACTGCCCTGGGGGCAGTCCAGGGCAGTCGACTGGTCAGGGCTGGAATGGGTATCCAGCAGCTGTTGGTGTCCAAATGATGTAAAACAAGTGTATGGGGGGTTAGTACACTGTGTTTAGGATCATTGGAGATTAAAAGAACTAATAATTGGGATATTGTTGGGTCTTTTTGATGTTATGCAAAGGGGGGAGAAGTGTTGTGTTTAATTTGGGAAACGAAACACGCCTTTGCAAGAAACCCTAGGTTTAAGGGGAGTTGAGATTAAGGGGGAGCATGGTTGCTCCATTCTTGGCGTAAGGGGTGTTGGAACTTGGATGGCTAGAGAGGGGGGTGAATATAGCCAGATACCACAAATCGCTTTCTCTTTGGTGATTTCTGCACTTCACGGATTAGTAGCACAGCGGAAGAAATGCAAAAATAGAAAAGAACTGCAGAAATGGAAAGCAAATCGAAAACGCTAAACAAGGATCGTTTACAAGATTCGGGGATAACTTGCCCCTACTCTTTGGCGTGCCCTTAAGGTGGGTGATCCCTTGATCGTCGACAGATCAAGCCCCGGAAGATCCGGATAGAATGCAACCTCCTTCTCAGTGGAGTAACCTCTCCACAGCGTTTCAAGATGATAAAGTATTAAGTACAGGAAACACAAGAAGAAATCTTACTGAGCACTTAGAATCTCAAGAACACAAGCAAACTTCTCACCGAGCTCCACTCATCACAGATCTCACGCAAGAACTCCCTTTTTCGTGTCTTCTTGCTGATGGACTCACCAAGCTTCTTGTTTCTTCTTCCCAAGTGCTCACGTAAAAGCAGGTTGCTTCACAATCAATGGATCAATAGATCAGAGTAATCGCACAAGTGATGGAGCAAAGCTTTCGATGGTGGAGAACTACTCCTTCACCACTTCTCATCTCATCTCTTAACCTGCGCTGCCACAGACGCTCCTCTGCAGCCCCCAGCTGCTCATCTGAGACAACCCAGCTACCCTGGCCTCTCCTGGACTCCCTGAGCTCTCCTCAGCCGAGCCCCAGTCGAGCCCCACTTAGCTGCCAGTCGTCGCCAGCGTCCATTGCAACCTGAGATGGAAAACTGCCCAATCTGTCATAGAAAAAGCCTCAGTTTGACTCCCTTGAAGTAAACCTGAGTAACCTGCACACATAGCAGCTCATTAGCTCAGCAAATCAATGGAGTATCAACAATCAGAAGTTAGGAGCAGAAATCAGTAGCGAATCAGCAGAGAAACTGATGAAATCAGAGCTCTCACAACGTTTTCGAATTAAAGCTGCCAGCTACTGATCGGTCACCGGACCGATCAGAGTGACTCCTGATCGGTCACCAGACCGATCAGGCTCCATCCTGATTGGTCCCCAATGCATAATCAGAAATCGCGACTTCTCCGGGACCGAACACCAGACCGATCCCAGGTCATGGATCGGTCACCAGACCGATCCACCCCTTTGCAGGGTAATTTCTCAGCTTCGCAGTCCAACCCTCCTGATCGGTCACCAGACCGATCAGGGCATGCTAAGACCGATCAGGCTCCATCCTGATCGGTCATAGTGAGGAACTCGCGACACTTGATCGTTCACCAGAACGATCTGAACAGTATCCCTGATCGGTCACCAGACTGATTAGGAGCCAAACAGTAGGTTTCCCAAAACTCACTATATGATCCCTGATCGGTCACTAGACCGATCAGGAGCCAAGTAGTAAGTGAACTGTATGCTCCTTGATCGGTCACCAGACCGATCAGGGGTCGATTAGTAGGTTTGCCAAAGTCACCGTATGTTCCCTGATCGATCACCAGACCGATCACACATCGCTGGATTGGTCACCAAACCGATCCATGAGGGAACTCCATGCCAACTTCCCTGATCGGTCACCAGACCGATCCAGGCTAGGCCAAATCCACTCTAAGTCAAGTGAACTGGCTCCCAGCCTCCCCTGACTCGTGCTCAGTCCCTCGGACCAAGACTCCGTTCCCAGCTTTACTCACTAGGACTTCAGTCAACCTGGCTTCACTCACCAGGACCCGGCTTCACTCACCGGGATTTCAAATCACCTAACCCTCCGTGTTAGGAATTTCCCCACCTAGCCCTCCAAGCTAGGACTTTTCCACACCTAACTCTCCAAGTTAGGATTTCATCCACCTAGCCCTCCATGCTAGGACTTTTCCACACCTAATCCTCCAAGTTAGGATTTCATCCACCTAGCCCTCCAAGCTAGAACTTTTCCACACCTAACCCTCCAAGTTTGGATTTCATCCTCCTAACCCTCCAAGCTAGGACTTTTCCACACCTAACCCTCCAAGTTAGGATTTCTCACACCTAGCCCTCCAAGATAGGACTTTCTCCAACCTAGCCCTCCAGGCTAGGACCTGACCATCCAAGTCATGCTTTCATCAACCTAGCTTCTCAAGCTAGGACCTGACCCTCCAAGCCAAACTTTCATCAAACCTAGTCCCACTAGGTATGCCTAGTCCACGACCAGGGCTTGATCATAATCATCTCATCAACCTAAACTAAAATCGATGTCAACACCAAAACAACAATCAAGGTCAGGCTGCATCAACAATCTCCCCCTTTTTGTTGTTTGACAACCCGATTTTAAGTTTAGGGATTTGAAATCAATAATTGCAAATCTCACACTCATAGGGGAATCAGGATCCTCCCCCTACAATAGTTATCGTCCTAAACTTAACCAACCTCACTCTCCCCCTTTGTCAAACACCGAAAAGGGTCTAGAGGGGTTATTAAGTTTAAACATACTCCCCCTCAACCCTAGGGGTTTCCCCAAAACAACATAGGTATGATTGAATTTTGAAAGCATATGAAAACATATGACAAATATAAAGCATGACAAAACAATCATATGTATCATATGAACATGGAGTAAGAATAAGCATAGCAATGCATGATATAGCAAGGCATACATGACGATAGTAGTCGTATGAACAATCATATAAACTAACAAAAGGCATAATATAGTAAGTCAAGCATGAAAACCATAACGTCAGATGCATAACATCGCATCAAGAAACAGTCAAATCATAGGCATACAACCATGATCAAAGTCGTACACTCCAAATAGTCAAATAGTTAAAGTAAGTCAAATGCAAAGACAGAGAATATCCATAATCAAGCGTCCGCGGGGGGGGGGGGGGTCATCGTCCTCCATCGGGACATCAGTCGTGTCATCAGGAATGAGGGACCCCAGGGCAGTACTGCCGGAGGGCGCAGCTCCAGTAGATGAAGGCTGGTATGGATGACCAGCTGCCCAACTGCGCCACTCCTCATGCCATGTCTCCTGTCTGGAGCGAACCCCCGAGACGTCAGACTCAACTGCCAGCAGTCTGCGCTCGAAAGTCTAAAATCCAGACCGGACCTCCTCTCTCCAGAGCTCTCTCAAATGAAGATCATGCTGGATGGTCTGATCAAGCTCTAAAATCTGCCAGCGTAGGTCTGGATCTAGCTCATAGTCGTAGTCAGCAGCAGCGACAGGCGCCTCCTGATGCGCAGTCGGAGCTGCGGGTACCTGTAAGTGTGCACCCCTGGGTAGCTCGCCAAGACCCCGCCCGTCCTTCCAGATAATACTCTGATCGTCTGGCCCATCAACAATACCAGATTTGGCAAACGCGCATTTGCCCAATCGGCAATCCTGTCTAACCATGGGCACTGTCCTGCCCTTGGTCATATCAACACCTACTGACATAAGCCAGTCAGTGATGACATGACCGAACGACATATACACAGTGCGACGACTGGGCTCTCGATAGGAAATAATCGACTGAAAGATGCTCTCTATAATGTCAAAGTCAAGGCGGCGATGCATGCCATAGAGCATCAAGCAGTGGTAAGGTCGGATCTCAGTTAAGGGGTTTGAGGTGTGATAACCATCATTTTGTTGATTATTTTCGGCTCTAAAATCCATGTTTGATCCACATTTTATATGCTTAAGTTTGCAATTGTATTAGGTTTCATGTATTCCCTTCATTTTGACTTTTAATTCTAATCATTGTATATTTGGGATATTTTTTGCACTAAATTTGAATATCATTTTGTAGGCTTCAATTGATCATGGACCTAGATCAAATCAGGTCAGACCTGAGTCAACATTAGATCCAGATTAAAGGGATCAAGCATCGGATTATTAAGAGCCGTCCATTCCAGAGAACGGCTAGATCTGAGCCATCGGTCAACTTCTGGTCAATCCGAGTTCAAGATAGAATCAATCCTGACCATAGATCAAGATCTGAAAATTTCAGCCAAATCAGAAGTAATCTGACCGTTGGATCAACCTCAAGATGTTCTAGACCATGCATTCAAGAAAAGGGAATATTTGGACCATTCGCCACTGATCTGGTCAATCCGAGCTGGGGACAGGTAGATCAAGACCATTGATTGGGATATGTGGAGTTTGGTTCAGATCTGAAGAGATCCGACCGTTGGATGAAGTCAATTCGATCTCAGCCATCTGTTGCTAAGGAATTAAAGACTGAGCTGAACCCATTTGCTGAGCTGAACCCAAGCTTGGGCGAACCAGTGCTGCACCCAACTGCTGGCTTGGCTAACCGAACTCAAGCTGGACGGGCTGAACCCACGCACTTGAAGGTGGAATCCACTTCGGCTGCTTGAAGAAGTCCGCGATCGGCTCCCACTTGGGACAATCTCCTCCAGATCATCTCGAGCCGACTCCATCGGTTCCGGGGGGGAGGGGCGACCTTCGTCTTCTTCCACTTCTCATCTTCTCCTCCTCCGGCCGGCAGCTTCTTCTTCCCTTTCATCGCTGCTGGCCGGAGCATCCACACTTCATCTCCTCTCCACCTTCTATTCTTCTCAAGTATCGCAGAGCTAGGGCCCGGGGTTCGAACCCTAGCTGACAACCTTCGATCTTCCACCTCTTCGTCCGGATTCAAGTTCCATCAGGGAACCCTAGATGTCAATTCTAGTAGCCAACAATTCATTTCTTCACAGCAAGTTCTTCACAGTTCCTTCATCAGATTAGATCCGGCAGTAGCTTCATTTTCCAGCCAGTAGTTTCTTCCTTCACAGTTTTCCCTTCACAACAATTCAATCCCAGTTCTTTTTCTTCACAACCGGCAGTTTGATCCAATACCGGCAGCAGCTCTCCTTCATACTTCATCAGAAGTGGCAGCTAGTTCCTTCGCAGTTTTCTTTTCAGCAGCATCAGATCAGCATTTCACACAATTAGATCCGCAGCAGCTTCTTCCATTTTTGGCAGTAATTCTTTCACAGAAGTAGCAGTTCTTCACAGCCACCTTTCACAAAAATTCGTATAGAGCAATTCATATCCTTGTGTTAATTTGTGTGTTGCTACTTGATTTGGTTATTGATTGTGTTGATAATTGATGATGTTTGAGCTGTTAAGTGTGCTCTTGAGTGAATGTTTGTAGTTGAGGGAACTTTTCCGTTTCAAATTGCACACACCCATGTCATTTTAAATACTGCTCATAAGTTGTTCGACTAAATGCTTCTATGGTTAGGTTTAATTTCATGTCTCTTGTTTGGCTTACTTCTTGTTCGTCTTGCCTCTTTTAATTGCTTTATGTTCATGTCTTCATTTGAATGCAGTCAAGTTAGGTTAGATTAGATTTCTTCAATGCTGTAGTTTTGCTCTATGTTTAGTTTCGTTAATGCTTTATTTCAAGTTGTCCTTTCTTTACTGTAATTGTAGTCAGGATTAAATTAGATTTCATTACCTGCACTATCTTTCCTTAATTAGACTAGATTTCATACCTGCTTTGCTATGTCTTTTCGTAATCTTAAAGTTCAAATTCAAACCCCAGTTTGGTTTCAAAAAAATCCAAAAGTAATAAAATACGATCTTGAGATTTATCATGTACCAACTACATTCGTTGGGAGACGACTCGAGTTACTCTATGCTACACTAGTTTAGAGGAATTCGATACTTAAATTGTATTTGAAACCGTGACACGATTGAAACGGTTATCAAATTTGGCACCGTTGCCGGGGAATGTAGTGGTGCTTGATAATTATATCTTTTGATTCTATTTTTGATTGCTTTATCTTTTGTATATGGTTGTTGCTATTTTACTTATTTTGTGATAGGACTGCAGATTCAAAATGTTTTCAAATGCTTATTCATCTCCTCACCAGCAGCCGTGTTAACAATTTCAGCAGCCCTATTCAGATTTGCAGCAGTATCAAAATTTCAATCAGCCATCACAGCAGTTCCAACCACAATTTCAGAATTTTCAGCAAGGGTACAATCCAAATTTTCAACAAAATTTTCAACCATTTCAGCAGTTTCAGCAAAATTTCCAAGATTTCCAACAACCACAGCAAGGTTTTCAGCCTTTTAATCAAAGCTTTCATCCACAAAATCTAGGATTTCAGCCCACTCAGTTTCAATCTTCACCGCAACCATTTCCACTTCAAAATCAGAATTTTCAAGGCTATAATTCTCAGCAAGTTCAACCATCCTTTCAACCTAATTATCAGCCATTTCAGCAGTTTAATCAGCCCATTCAACCATTTGAGCAGCTCCAATAGCTCCAATTTCAGAATTCACAGCCAACTCTTGGTCTTCAGCAGCCTTATGCTACATTTCAAGACCAACAGGAGTTCCACACTAATCAAGGAGGCTTTGAGAATCCTAATGAGAATGAAGCTCAATTACAAAGGGTAGAAGAAATGTTTCAACAACTTTTACAACAACAGCAACAAAGGCAACAAAGGCTTCAAGACATCGAAAGAAGCATTGGACAAATTGCGAGTCAAATGAATCTATCTATAGGTGTAGGGGATTGCACAGAGCTCCAGGAACCACCTACATTGATTGATACATCAGAAAATTCAGAGGATAGGATTGAGAGTGTAGGGGATTGCACTGAGCCCCAGGAATCACCCATTCCTACTGGTTTAGAGGCATTGGAGGAGATTGATAGCAGAGCTTGTGATAGTTTTGAATTCAATTCTAAAACTTTACAGGATCATTCGATACTTTTATTTTGTGATGATATAGTTGTTGATGATCCTAATTTTTCTAATTTGGTTGTTGCAGGAATGGTTGAGGAAGCATGTATTGCAGATGAATTCACAGGTGTAGGGGATTGCACTGAGCCCCAGGGACCACCATTGACTGATATTTTAGAAAATTCAGAGGAACAGAATGAAAGTGTAGGGAGTTGCATGGTGGAAGCAAGAACCCAAGAATCACTTGCTTCAGTTAAGTGTCCACCAGAACCTGAACCTGAAGTGGAGCTTTTACTTGACCAGGAGGGGACTACAGTTACATCTACTCTTGTAGAACCTCCAGGTATTCTTCAGCACGATCAGGTAAGTATTCCACTAATGTCTTTGGAAAAATCAATGGAGGTACCTCAAACTGATTTTATTTGTGATACACTTATGGATACATCTTTTATAGAATTTGATTGTGAAAAATTCATAGAGGTGCCTAGTGTTGAATTTGTGGAATGTGAAGCATGTTTTAATACACCTCATGTAAATGCTAATTGTGAGAAATTCGTAGAAGTGCCTAAAATTGATTGTGTTCATTGTGATGAATTTACTGACATATCTTCTGTAAAATTTGTTTGTGAAAAACCTATAGAGGCACCTAAAATTGATTTTGTTCATTGTGGTGAATATTTGGACACACCTAGTGTTGAGATTGCTTGTTGTGATGATATTCTTGATACATCCTTTATGGAAAATAATTATGAAAATTGCATAGAGGTACCTAATGTTAATTTTATTGGTTGTGATGCATGTCTTGCTACATCTCATTTAGAAATTGATTGTGAAAATTTCATTGCGATACCTAGTGTTGATATTATTTGTTCTGATGAATTATCTTATGCAAATATTAATTGTGAAAACTTCATTGAGGTGCCAAAAATTGATTTTCTTGGATGTGATGCGTACCTCGATTCTTTTTATGTAGAGATTGATGATATTATACTTCTTTCTTACCCTGCACACTTGAGAGAGGTATTACATGGTTTTACAGGGTCCCGAAGACTTCTGGAGTGGGTGCTCCATCTGAACAGACTCCAACCACCTGGAAGAACTTCTAAAAAGTATCAAGAGGGAGGAGTTGCTCTTATTTCGACTAATAGCACCTCACCTCTTAAGTGGGTTCTGAACCTTAATCGTCTCCGACCACCGGAAGATGCTTGTGCAAAATTAATAAGGGAGAAATCTGTCCACTACGAGATTGATCACATTAGGATAATTCTCCCAAGATGGATGCTACGTTCCCTTTACCCTATTTGAAGGGGAGTTATTTCATCTTACCCTTTTATTTCATTGTGAATATCATTTTCATGTTTCCAAGTAGTAATCTTTCTTTTCAACTGAGTTCTTGCTAATAAATGTTTACGTAGAGTAGAATGCATAATAGTCATTGAAGATATCATTTTAGTCATTTGGCATTTTATTTCTTGCGTGACTAGGAATAAATGTATCCATCTAGATTTTCTTATATCGATTTAGAGTCCTTTGAAAGTAAATTATATTTGGTTGTCAAAACTTAGGATTTAAGCCATTGGATGAAAATTCTTGGTTGCTTGAGTACTTCTTGTTGGGACCGGGTGCATGTCGACAAGGATACGGGTTCGTAAAATTTTAAATTTTTACGTGCAGCGGAAGAATTAGCATAAAATAATTTCCTAAATTATTTTAACCACGTATCTAGCATGCAACCTATGATGTGTTGACATAATCATAAATTAAAACTTTGTGGAAAAGTAAACTAATTTACTTTGTACCTCTCGTAACTTGAAGAAAAGGGACGAGATCCAACCGTAGCGTCCCTTGGAAGCTTCGCCTCTATTCGGGTCCACGCCGAGTTCTCTTCGGGATGACTTCGCAAAGTCACGAGTTTTGTGCCGATGAGAACTACTAGATTCTCTAAAGGCACAACTAGAATAACAAGAGAAAAGATAGGAAACTAACCACCAAAGTAACGGAATCAAAATTCCGGGAAGAGAGGAGTTGTGATCCGCTTCTTCTTCTACTTGGTTGGCTTCTCCTTCTTCTTGATAGCTCACGGCAACCAACTTGGAGGAGTGAGGGTGCGCCGGCCCTAGTTTGGACAAGGGGAGTCGGCCCTAATCCCTAAGGAGGGCGCCGGCCCTAAGGGAAGAAGAAGAGAGAATAAGAGAGAGAGGGAGAGAGAGCTTCTAATATCTTGATTACTCAATTGTGATTAAGGGCTTGCCTTTGGTTCCTTTATATAGTAGCATCTCCCTTGCCATGTCTCCCTCTTAACGGAATTAACGGAATTAGTTATCATAAGAAATTTATCCTATAAATTCTCTTATGAATTATTCCGTTTAAACCAAGTTTTATTATAACTAACTTTATAATAAAACTAATTAATCTCTCCTTTTATTATGGAATAAATTTTATAAGAAATTTATAAACTTTCTTATTATGGAAAAATCAATTCATAATTGATTTTATAAAATTAAAATAAACCATTCCATGGATCATTTTAATTTCCATAAAAAGAATAAATTTCTATAAATTTATTTATATAAATTTCTTTACACAAATTTATTTATCCATAATTTATAAAACAAATCGCACTAGATTTATTTTATTAATTAAACCAATTAAATTGGTTTCTTCCCTTTCTTGTGGCCGGCCAACCCAAGGGGTTTGGCACCCTCTTTGGCCGGCCAAACCAAACCGAACCGATCGCGAATTAAACTCATTTAATTCGCCCAATAAGCCTTCAAAAGACTTAGCTATTTTTAGCTTCCATCGCGCCTCTGATAAATTCAGATTCGACTTATTTCTCTTGATCGGAAAATCCAATTTTCAACTCGTTTTAAATCCCTCAGATTACTCGTAGTGCGTGTGACTAAATAGGCTTTCGATTTATGTTGGCCGTCTATAATCAACTAATTATAGAACGATCATGAGTGGCACCTAGTAGTACATCATGATCCCCAATTAATCGAAAGATCAACGGTTTGACCTAAGAAGAAATTATTCTGAAACCCTTCAGCAGCTCTAATGATTCGTGCCCCATTCCCTTCACCATCTTATACCCACTTGGTTCAGGACATGGTCTGTTTGTGTCAGTCCCCACTAGACTGACTACGTCACACCTAGCCCAAGTAGTGTCTTTCTCGTCCTTTGGATTTCTAATTACTCACATGTATTTAAGAGACTTGCACTCTTAACATGATATACTCTGGCCAGAGGTTTTGAGTAACAATCCGACGATAGGCCTCTCCTCGCAAGGAGTGGTGAATCCTTTGTAGGCTGTTCAAACATCTTCGGGCACTTCGGCTTATACCCAATCATCCTGGGTCCACACCTCCTTGGAGATGCTTGCTTAAGATGTTAAAGTATAAGTTTTCATGACCAAGATGACTTGAACACCGCAAGTCAAAGGAACATCGCACTTAAGCCGCAGTAAGAACTTCAGTGACATATCTATATAGATAACCATATGAAGTCTTATAGCTAGTCACTCCAATGAACTAGTTCCCTTAACTAGCATCCATGTTTATCTCCGGACATCCCAATGTCACCAGCCAGTGAGAATCAGCTGATTAGAGAATAACCCATGCTAGTCTCAACAGAATTGATAGTGTCCGTATTTATCAATTCATCGACTAGGGATATTTTCAATACTTCACATTTGCACATTTAGAGATAATCACTAGTTGTGATCCCATCACAAATTCTCTTATGCTGTGAGTTGTATTGCGGACATTCAGTAGATGAGTTTAAGATCCCAATCAAATACAAACATGTATACTCAAATAGTGAATTATCATTTATTGAAATAAATGTTTACAATCGTAAGGCGATTGCCTTAGGACACTTATCTCATATCACTAACAAAAGGTAACAACATTACCTTCCATGTCGGTTTTCTTCTTGAAAACCCACTTGCACCCTATGGGCTTAATCCCTTCAGGTGGGTTAACCAAGTCTCATACTTGGTTTTCGTACATGGAATCCATTTCCGACTTCATGGCCTCAAGCCATTTGTCCCTTTCTGAACTTTTCAGAACATCTTCATAACTGATAGGTTCGTCATCGCTTATGAGTAACACGTCGTTCGATTCACTTACGAGAAATCCGTATCTCTCTGGAATATTGCGTGTCCAATCAGATCTACGAAGAGGTGGTGTAGTCTTAGGTTCAACTGATAGCTCATCATTATGAGGTATTGGTTGTGGGTCTAGACTAGGTGTCTCTGTAATGTCTATTGGAGTTTCTTGAACTTCATCAAGTTCAATCCCACTCCCACTGTTTTCTTGTAAAAGAAATTCTTTTTCCAGAAATACAGCATGCCTTGAAACAAACACCTTTTGTTCCAAGGGATGATAGAATTGGTAACCCTTCGTTTCCTTAGGGTATCCAATAAATAGACATTTATCAGACTTAGCATCCAATTTGTCTGATACAATCCGCTTCACATAAGCAGGACAACCCCATATCTTAAGGTGAGTTAAGTGGGGTTTCTTACTATTCCATGTCTCATATGGAGTAGTAGAGACTACCTTGGTCGGGACTCTGTTTAGCAAGTAAACAGCTGTCTTAAGTGCATAGCCCCAAAAGGATTTTGGAAGAGTTGCATGATTCATCATTGACCTAACCATGTCCATCAAGGTTCGGTTGTGCCTCTCAGATACACCATTATGCTGTGGTGTATATGACGGAGTCCATTGGGATAATATCCCATTGCCCCTAAGATAATCTTTAAACTCTTGACTTAAGTATTCACCACCCCGATCGGATCGAAGTATTTTAATACTTTTTCCAAGCTATTTCTCTACTTCATTTCTGAACTCTTTGAATTTCTCAAAGGCTTCAGATTTGTGTTTCATCAAGAACACGTACCCGAATCGTGAGTGATCATCGATAAAGGTGATGAAGTGGCTATAGCCTCCTTGTGCAAGAGTTGACATTGGTCCACATACATCAGTATGTATTAGACCAAGCAATTCTCCCACTGGATTACCTTTTCCGGAAAAGGGTAATTTGGTCATCTTGCCTTTTAAGCATGATTCGCATGTATCAAATGAACCGGGTTCAAATGATTCCAAAATTCCACATCGGTGTAATTCGGTCATGCGTTTCTTACTTACATGGCCAAGACGACAATGCCAAGTGTAGGAGTCTTTTCGATTATCTATTCGAGCACGTTTGTTGCTAACTTCGATATTGAAAACGTCACTGGATAAATCTAACGTGTAGATGCCATTGCACAAAGTTCCATTCCCATAAAGAACGCCATTTAAAGTTATGTAACAACAATTGTTACTAAAAGTTAAATGATACCCCTTTTCATTCAAACATGAAATAGATACAATGTTCTTTATTAACGAAGGAACGAAATAACAATTATCCAATTCTAAGATACGTCCAGTGGGGAGCTTTAGCAAAGATGTTCCGATGGCAACAGCAGCAATCTTTGCTCCATTTCCAACTCGCAGATTTGCTTCTCCTTTGACGAGTCTTCTTCTATTCCTTAGCCCCTGTATGTCATTACATATATGTGAGCTACACCCAGTTTCAAGTACCCAGGTATTTGTGGAAATAGAGTGACATTCAATAACGAAGATACCTGAAGAGGATGGGGCATCGGATGCCTTATTCTTCATGGACTCAAGATAAATCTTGCAGTTTCTTCGCCAGTGACCCTCCTTGCCACAATGATGGCAAGTTCCTTTTGGTTTCTTTTCAGACTTTTTTGCCTTTTTCTTCTTTCCTTTATTTTGTTCTGTGGCCTTCCTCTTAGAACCTTTCTTCAAGGAACCAACTAACAGTACCGCCTTTTGATCCGGTTTTACAGAAGGCTCCATAGTCTTCAGTAGGTTGAGCAACTCGGGAATGGTGGTCTCTAGTTTGTTCATCCGATAGTTCATCACAAATTGTGAATAACTTTTGGGCAAACAACTCAGAATTAAGTCAATACTTAGTTCATGATCCATTGCAAAACCGAGTGTGTTCAGTCGCTCAATGTACCCCAACATCTTTAGCACAAACTGCGAGGCAGAAGTGTCTTCCTGCATCTTAGTGGTGAAGAGGAGTCTGGAGACTTCGAACCTTTCGGATCTCGCCTGCTCTTCAAACAACTCATGAAGATGGAAGATGATGGTATAAGCATCCATATGTTCATGCTGCTTTTGCAGCTCAGGTATCATAGAGGCTAGCATGATGCAACTCGCAAGTTCAGAATCGGTCACATGTTTCTGATAGGCCACAAGCTGGTCTGGAGTTGCACCTTCAGGAGGTTGGTTAGGAAGTTGATCTTCAAGGACATAAACAAGCTTCTCTGACATGAGGACTATCCTCAGGTTTCGAAGCCAGTCCATGAAGTTTGGCCGAGTCAGTTTATTGGTGTACAAAATGGAACGCAAATTCAGAGAAGACATGATTGAGTGATTAACCTAGAAATACAAATTGAGCTTATGTGAGAAGAATGATTAAAGAATGTATCAATATACATTAATTAAAAAATCCTATTTATTTATCAAATTGAATAACCCTTTTTATCAATTCGGGAGATTGTAGGAGCATCTCCAAATAGGTTGATATCCAACCATAGATAAGAACAACCATGGTTGTGGCCATCAAGTTTTTCTTAGCTATGAAGGTAGGCAATTATACCGATTACACATCACATATATGTAACTATCACTTTATGCTATCAACTAATTGAATGTTTGCATAAATCATTGGGTTGTTAACTCATTAACAAGTATGCAACTTTATACATAGCACCCAACTGCACCTCTCTTTGCATCGACCTTGGCTGTGGCACAACAAATCGATGCTCCAAGCTTAAGGCTGACCCATTAATCAAGAAATAGTTTTAATATGGTTGGAGCTCATTCAACCGTTTAGTCAGGCTTGGATGTGTCCAACAACCAAAACTAAGGATTGACCTCTGACTCCAACTATATTATCCATAAACTAATTCCATGGTTTGAACATGTTGAGGTTCAAGCTGGGCATGGATGTGTCCATCAACCCAAACGAGAAACAAAACTCCGATTCTAACCATATTAATGGAAGGTGTTGGCCTTAATATTTTGTAAGGGGTTTTGGGTCTCATCCTTTCTTTTCTAAGTACATTCATGACATAGAATTATGTCATGACTAACGATTTCCTTAATAAAGTACGTATGTGACTTAATTTATCAAGTCTCATTATTTGAATTAGGAACCAGATTTTCTAATTCTAATTTCATACTTTATTTAAGGAATTGTTTTGGGAAACAATTTCCTAAATTGTCATAATCAATTTCGGAAATAATATGTTATAAGACTTTGATTTCTCTAAATCAAATATTATTAAATTAAGAGACAAATCCCTTAATTCAACCACATATTATTTTCATGAAAATCTCATTTAAGAAACTCTATAGGAAATCATTTTCCTAATTAATTTTGGAGACAACAATATGTAAGAGCATCGCCTCTTAAACATATTTTATTCATGGATTTAATTAATTACAACAAATCATTTTCTAAGGGTGGCTCCCCGAGGCTCAGATACCCAAAGAAAAGTAATTTGTTGTAAATCCAATTGGACGGCTCCCCGAGGCTCAATCCAAATCAAACATGACAATTTCAATTAAAATTGGGAAATTAAATTACAACAACTAACTTTAAATTGGACGGCTCCCCGAGGCTCAATCCAAAATAATGAATTTTGTTGTCAATTTAAAAACCAATTCAAATTTAATTGTCAATTAACTGTCCATGAATTTGTCTAGACTTTCTTAAAAGAAAGTGCCCAAAATTGCGAGATTTCATAAATAGGTTTTCAGAATAATTGTAAGTTTCTGGTACAAAGAAAACTTACATATTTCCAAAATTGGAAAATTTCTAAAATTAGAAAAATTTCCAAAATTGGAAAGTTTCCAAAGATGGGAAGTTTTCACAATTATTATAAAATTTCAGAAATTAGAAAATTTCAAAAGTTTACGAAATTTCATGAGGATTTCCAAACTTAGAAATTCCTAAATCTAAAATTTATTATAATTTGAAAGTTTCCATAATTGAAATTTTTTTCCAAAATTGAGATCATGACAAAGTTTTTCGCAAAACAATTATATGATTATGTCCAACACTAACCGGCTCTGATACCACTGTTGGGACCGGGTGCATGTCGACAAGGATACGGGTTCGTAAAATTTTAAATTTTTACGTGCAGCGGAAGAATTAGCATAAAATAATTTTCTAAATTATTTTAACCACGTATCTAGCATGCAACCTTATGATGTGTTGACATAATCATAAATTAAAACTTTTCGGAAAAGTAAACTAATTTACTTTATACCTCTCGTAACTTGAAGAAAAGGGACGAGATCCAACCGTAGCGTCCCTTGGAAGCTTCGCCTGTATTCGCGTCCACGTCGAGTTTTCTTCGAGATGACTTCCCAAAGTCACGAGTTTTGTGCCGACGAGAACTACTAGATTCTCTAAAGGCACAACTAGATGAACAAGAGAAAAGATAGGAAACTAACCACCAAAGTAACGGAATCAAAATTCCGGGAAGAGAGGAGTTGTGATCCGCTTCTTCTTCTACTTGGTTGGCTTCTCCTTCTTCTTGATTGCTCACGGCAACCAACTTGGAGGGGTGAGGGTGCGCCGGCCCTAGTTTGGACAAGGGGAGCCAGCCCTAATCCTTAAGGAGGGCGTCGACCCTAAGGGAAGAAGAAGAGAGAATAAGAGAGAGAGGGAGAGAGAGCTTCTAATATCTTGATTACTCAATTGTGATTAAGGGCTTGCCTTTGGTTCCTTTATATAGTAGCATCTCCCTTGCCAAGTCTCCCTCTTAACGGAATTAACGGAATTAGTTATCATAAGAAATTTATCCTATAAATTCTCTTATGAATTATTCCGTTTAAACCAAGTTTTATTATAACTAACTTTATAATAAAACTAATTAATCTCTCCTTTTATTATGGAATAAATTTTATAAGAAATTAATAAACTTTCTTATTATAGAAAAATCAATTCATAATTGATTTTATAAAATTAAAATAAACCATTCCATGGATCATTTTAATTTCCATAAAAAGAATAAATTTCTATAAATTTATTTATATAAATTTCTTTACACAAATTTATTTATCCATAATTTATAAAACAAATCGCACTAGATTTATTTTATTAATTAAACCAATTAAATTGGTTTCTTCCCTTTCTTATGGCCGGCCAACCCAAGGGGTTTGGCACCCTCTTTGGCCGGCCAAACCAAGCCGAACCGATCGCGAATTAAACTCATTTAATTCGCCCAATAAGCCTTCAAAAGACTTAGCCATTTTTAGCTTCCATCGCGCCTCTGATAAATTCAGATTCGACATATTTCTCTTGATCGGAAAATCCAATTTTCAACTCGTTTTAAATCCCTCAGATTACTCGTAGTGCGTGTGACTAAATAGGCTTTCGATTTATGTTGGCCGTCTATAATCAACTAATTATAGAACGATCATGAGTGGCACCTAGTAGTACATCATGACCCCCAATTAATCGAAAGATCAACGGTTGACCTCAGAAAGAATTCCGAAACCCTTCAGCAGCTCTAATGAATCGTGCCCCATTCCCTTCACCATCTTATACCCACTTGGTTCAAGACACGGTCTATTTGTGTCAGTCCCCACTAGGCTGACTACGTCACACCTAGCCCAAGTTCTGTCTTTCTCGTCCTTTGGATTTCTAATTACTCTCATGTATTTTAGAGACTTGCACTCCAAACATGATATACTCTGGCCAGAGGTTTTGAGTAACAATCCGACGATAGGCCTGGGTATACATATCCTCGCAAGGAGTGGTGAATCCTTTGTAGGCTGTTTAAACATCTTCGGGCACTTCGGCTTTTACCCAATCATCCTGGGTCCACACCTCCTTGGAGATGCTTGCTTAAGATGTTAAAGTATAAGTCTCCATGACCAAGATGACTTGAATACCGCATGTCAAAGGAACATCGCACTTAAGCCGCAGCAAGAACTTCAGTGACATATCTATATAGATAACCATATGAAGTCTTACAGCTAGTCACTCCAATGAACTAGTTCCCTTAACTAGCATCCATGTTTATCTCCGGACATCCCAATGTCACCAGCCAGTGAGAATCAGCTGATTAGAGAATAACCCATGCTAGTCTCAACAGAATTGATAGTGCCCGTATTTATCAATTCATCGACTAGGGATATTTTCAATACTCACATTTGCACATTTAGAGATAATCACTAGTTGTGATCCCATCACAAATTCTCTTATGCTGTGAGTTGTATTGCGGACATTCAGTAGATGAGTTTAAGATCCCAATCAAATACAAACATGTATACTCAAATAGTGAATTATCATTTATTAAAATAAATGTTTACAATCATAAGGCGATTGCCTTAGGACACTTCTCTCATATCACTAACACTTCTTAGTATTGGATTCTAAATTGATGAATTGAGATGAATTCGTTTTACCTAGTGAGGAATTGGCCAAATTTTTGTGATACACACATGTGATTGTACTCTAGAACTTGCTTAGGTTCTTTCAAAGCTATATTTCTATGATTGGACCATATTTATAGAGGTAAATCACTTTGTTTCTTCCTCATATCATTTTTGTAATTTCCTTGTTGATACACTCTTATTCCATATTTCCTTTCCCCCTTTTTCATGTTCGTAATAATATTTTGCATGGACTTGGATACCTTAATGTTTATTAGTGTTATTTTGCCCGAGACGGACAAAAGTTTAAGTATGGGGGAGGATGCAAGCATACTATCATTAGAAGCAAAAATGTGCCAAGTAAAAAAAAATGTGTGAGCTGTTAAAAAAAAGAAAAAAATAATAATTGGCACACTGAATTTTCGCAGTTCTTCAATTCCTACTCCACCACAACCAGGATACATGCAAGGTAACTCGAAAGAAATGGGCAAAGTTCATTGAGATACATTTTTGAGTGTCCAAGTCTTCCACTTTCCTTAATTTTTTCACACTTTCTTATCATGCTATATTTCTTCTCCATGTGCCCTTATCATATTATTTTCTTTACTTTGCCATATCTTTTTATCATATCATGTTCTTTATTTTCTTTATTGTGATTCATGAGTATCAAGTCTCTCAATTTGCTATCTCATATCTATCATTGCATATATCTTCTTTAACTTGTTGAATAAGCTTTTGTAGATGTGGATCCAAATCATGAATAATGGTGGAGAGTAGATAATAAGCAAGCCTATGGTAGTGCAAGAACCATGGTTGTGTTGGAGAGAGCTCCACTTTTCATCAAAAATGTAGGACTTAGGAAGAGAGCCACTTTAGAACTTCCCTTGCAAGGATTTTGTAAAATTCATCTCAATGAGTCATGATGGATGATGTATGCTAAGTTGTTGATTTAAGGACAAGTCTCTAGTCCATTGAGCTTAGATTTTTGAGAATTGATAACCTTAGGTAATTTTCTTTCAATTGCTTCTAACTATGATTGAGAATAATCTAGGGGGATACATCCTAGGTTTACCAGTTGACTTGTGCGAGACGCCCAAGAATAAGTGTGGGGGAGTTTGATAACCATCATTTTGTTGATTATTTGCGGCTCTAAAATCCATGTTTGATCCACATTTTATATGCTTAAGTTTGCAATTGTATTAGGATTCATGTATTCCCTTCATTTTGACTTTTAATTCTAATCATTGTATATTTGGGATATTTTTGGCACTAAATTTGAATATCATTTTGTAGGCTTCAATTGATCATGGACCTAGATCAAATCAGGTCAGACTTGAGTCAACATTGGATCCAGATTAAAGGGATCAAGCATTGGATTATTAGGAGCCGTCCATTCTAGAGAACGGCTAGATCTAAGCCATCGATCAACTTCTTATCAATCCGAGTTCAAGATAGAATCAATCCTAACCATAGATCAAGATCTGAAAATTTCAGCCAAATCAGAAGTAATCTGACCATTAGATCAGGCTCAAGATGTTCTAGACCATCCATTCAAGAAAAGGGATGATCTGGACCATCCGCCACTGATCTGGTCAATCCGAGCTGCGGACAAGTAGATCAGGACCATTGATTGGGATCTGTGTAGTTTGGTTCAGATCTGAAGAGATTCGACCGTTGGATGAAGTCAATTCGATCTCAGCCGTCTGTTGCTAAGGAATTAAAGACTGAGCTAAACCCATTTGCTGAGCTGAACCCAAGCTTGGGCGAACCAGTGCTGCACCCAACTGCTGGCATGGCTAACCGAACTCAATCTGGACGGGCTGAACCCATGCGCTTGAAGGTGGAATCCACTTCGGCTGCTTGGAGAAGTCCGCGATCGGCTCCCACTTGGGACAATCTCCTCCAGATCATCTCGAGCCGACTCCATCGGTTCCGGGGGGGGTGACCTTCGTCTTCTTCGACTTCTCATCTTCTCCTCCTCCGGTCGGTTGCTTCCTCTTCCCTTTCATCGCTGCCGGCCGGAGCATCCACACTTCATCTCCTCTCCACCTTCTCTTCTTCTCAAGGATCGCACAGCTAGGGCCCGGGGTTCGAACCCTAGCTGACAACCTTCGATCTTCCACCTCTCCGTCCGGATTCAAGTTCCATCAGGGAACCCTAGATGTCAATTCCAGTAGCCAGCAGTTCATTTCCTCAGAGCAAGTTCTTCACAGTTCCTTCATCAGATTAGATCCGACAGTAGCTTCATTTTCCAGCCAGTAGTTTCTTCCTTCGCAGTTTTCCCTTCACAACAATTCAATCCCAGTTCTTTTTCTTCACAACCGGCAGTTTGATCCAATACCGGCAGCAGCTCTCCTTTATACTTCATCAGAAGTGGCAGCTAGTTCCTTCGCAGTTTTCTTTTCAACAGCATCAGATTAACATTTCACACACTTAGATCCGCAGCAGCTTCTTCCATTTTTGGCAGTAATTCTTTCACAGAAGTAGCAGTTCTTCACAGCCACCTTTCACAAAAATTCGTATAGAGCAATTCATGTCCTTGTGTTAATTTGTGTGTTGCTACTTGATTTGGTTATTGATTATGTTGATAATTGATGATGTTTGAGCTGTTAAGTGTGTTCTTGAGTGAATGTTTGTAGTTGAGGGAACTTTTCCATTTCAAATTGCACGCACCCATGTCATTTTAAATACTGCTCATAAGTTGTTCGACTAAATGCTTCTATGGTTAGGTTTAATTTCATGTCTCTTGTTTGGCTTACTTCTTGTTCGTCTTGCCTCTTTTAATTGCTTTATGTTCATGTCTTCATTTGAATGCAGTCAATTTAGGTTAGATTAGATTTCTTCAATGTTGTAGTTTTGCTCTATGTTTAGTTTTGTTAATGCTTTATTTCAAGTTATCCTTTCTTTACTGCAATTGTAGTCAGGATTAAATTGGATTTCATTACCAGCACTGTCTTTCCTTAATTAGACTAGATTTCATACCTGCTTTGCTATGTCTTTTCGTAATCTTAAAGTTCAAATTCAAATCCCAGTTTGATTTCAAAAAAATCGAAAAGCAATAAAATATGATCGTGAGATTTATCATGTACCAACTACATTCGTTGGGATACGACTCGAGTTACTCTATACTACACTAGTTTAGAGGAATTCGATACTTAAATTATATTTGAAACCGTGACACGACTGAAACGGTTATCAAGGTGATCGGCAAAATGCAGTTGGTGATTATCTTGAACATAACGTAATCAGTAGGGGAAAGACGGAGAGCCACAAAGGTCAGAAAGTCGGGCCCTAACTCATCAAGACCAGCTGGTCGAGGGTGGCCAATGAAGTGTTGATAAATGCCATCGGGGGTGACGTCCGCAAAAGGAGGCAATAAGGGGTCAGGAATCTCTGGGTAGATAGAATAAAAGTTCGGCGATCGACGAGCGCCATGATACTTTGCCAAGATGTCATAGGAAAAATCAAGGTTCCTCTTCGCTACCCGGGTCGTGAATTCAATACCTCCTTGAGGTCCTTGTTGCAAGTTATTGTAGAATTCGGACACGAGATCATAGTTGATTGTCCGTTCAAGTGAAAGGAGAAAGCCAAGGTTGTAGAAGGTAATTATCTCCATAATGGAGGGACAATGCTCAGACAGAAAGGGACCATCAATTGACCAACAAGAAAGCAACTTGAAGGTTCGAGACTGGAATGCTTGCTCACAAGCAGCGTTAGGGAATCTGAAACTTGAAGAAGGCTGAGGCCTTCATGAAGGGGCAGATGATGAAGGGCCTTTGCCCTTGGATCCTTGCCCTTGGATGACTTTCTAAATAGGTGGAATCATTTGGTCACGGCAACAAATATGATATTGATCAGAGAAGTGAACACACAAGTTTGATCAATGACATAGGGAAGGATAGAAAATCAAAGGCACGACAAGAATCACAATGATTTGATCATATGGATCACAACACAATCAATTGTAAGACATGGATTGATCAGTGAGGTGAAGAGTTTAATCAATAAGATTGATGTCAAGGTCAGGGAAGGTCACGGCATGAGTAGGGTCACAACACAAAAAGAAATCACAAGGAAAAACATAGTTAGCGTAAATATATGATTGATAACTGTAAGAATGATAAACACCAAAAGAAAATCACACAAAATGCTTACTTTGGTGCCATCAAGTTGATCGAGAGAATCCTGAGAGCTTGAAAGAGAACTTGCGTAGGAGATGAGCTCAAGAGCTTGAGCGAAAGAGAAACTTCAAAAACTCGCAAAAGGGAGAGCTCACACCGCAGATCTCGCCCAACTTGATGCAAGAAGGAGAAGAGCTCGCAGGGAAACTTAGCAGGATCACACGCGCACGGGAAGGAGAAGAGCTCACGCGTAGAGAAAGAAGGAAGAAGATGAGGGGTTTTGGTCGGCTAGGGCTTGGGAGTAAGGGAAAATAGGAGTTAATAGGTTGGTGGATCGGTCCACTAACCGTAATTTAATGTGATCGAACGGATCACCGTTCGATCTGGGAGTGCCCAGACCGATCAGGCTCTAGCCTGATCGGACTGGCCTGGCCCTGATCGGTCGGGTGACAGATCAGGCAAGCTCCTGATCGATCGGCTGATCGATCAGGAAGCGAATAGTGGGTTTTCGAAATTTTCTGTGAACCTCCTGATCGGTCTGTGGACCGATCCACACAGTGAGCCAGATCGGTCTGGGGATCGATCCAGGCCAACACAGAGAGATTGCAGAGGGGTATCGTAATTCAGCTGGATCGGTCAGTTGGACCGATCAGACATGCTCCTGATCGGTCCGGTGACCGATCAGGCTCCCTGATTTTTCCTGATACGATCTGAAACTTTCAGTTTCAGAACCCCTATCGATTTCTGATAAGATCAGATGAAAATTATCGATCTTGGAAGTGATCCCTTGTCTATAATTGATCCTTTAACAAAGATCAAAGGTCCTTATGGGTCTAGCAATCAATATGCTTCACCAAAGTGAAGGCAAGCTCAATCACAAACATTCATCCAATGATAATCAAATTGTGTATCAAAATAAGTCTCCAATCAAGTTTCCTTGATTGGAATGTCCAAGTATGATCATGAAGCCAAGTACACATATGTTATGCATTGGTTTTCCCCATACTTGGTCATCGTAGTGATTATTATCTCGTCAACCTAATTTCTCAAGAGATGCATTGACATTTTGAGAAATTAAGTTGATCCTAGCATCTCACCCCATTTCTAGCAAACAAAAACGTTTTGTTGAACCTTATAGTTTATGTGAGATGTCCCTAAGTTACCCAATTGTGCCCAACAATTTGAATTGATCATGAAGGGTTTTAAATGCTCTTAATTCTATGAAGCACTACACATTTCCAACTTCCTTCTTAAGAAACTAAATTCATTCTCGGGGAGTAGTTTAGTGAAAATGTCTGCTAGATTCGATTTGGACTCTATATGTGAGAGTACAATGTCTCTTCTAGCAACATGATCTCTAATGAAGTGGTGATGCACTTCAATATGCTTGGTCCTAGAATGGTGGACTGGATTCTTGGTTAGGTTAATTGAGCTAATGTTGTCATACAACACTTGCACACCTTTGTAATTTAATCCATAGTCCTCTAGTGTATGAATCATCCACAACAATTGTGATACACTCTCTCCCATGGCGATATATTCTGCCTTGGTTGTGGAGAGAGCAACATAATGTTGCTTCCGATTTGACCAACTAATTAGTGATGAACCTAGGAATTGGCAACCCCCACTTGTGCTTTTCCGATCCAACTTGCACCCAGCATACTTGGAATCGGTATAGCCGATTAGGTCAAATGATTCGGTACAGGGGTACCAAAGACCAACTCCAATTGTGCCCTTAAGGTATCTCAAAATTCGTTTAACAGTAATTAAATGAGATTCCTTGGCACATACTTGATACCTAGCACACATACCCACAGCAAAATGTATATCAGGTCGACTGACTGTGAGGTATAACAAACTACCTATCATGCTCCGGTATTGAGTTAGGTCAACAGGTTTACCACTCTCATCATTGTCTAATCTTGTGTTTGTAGCCATGGGAGTGGTAACTTCCTTCGAATCACTCATGTTAAATTTTCGAAGCATCTCTTGTGTGTACTTTGATTGGTGCATATGAATTCCATCTCGAGTTTGTTTGATTTCAAGTCCAAGGAAGAAGGTCAACTCTCCCACTAGACTCATTTGAAATTCACTCTCCATGTGTCCAATAAATTCATTCAAATAGCCCTTATTGTTTGAGCCACAAATTATGTCATCAACATACACTTGGGCTACAAATATATTGTCACTATCTCTTCGTAGAAATAGTGTAGGGTCTATTTGTCCTCTAACAAAACCTTTTTCAATTAGGAATATCGATAACCGCTCATACCATGCTCGTGGTGCTTGTTTAAGGCCATAGAGCGCCTTCTTGAGCTTGAACACATGGTTTGGAAATTCGAAACTCTCAAACCCCGGAGGTTGTTCGACATAGACCACTTCTCTTATTAAACAATTTAGAAAGGTCGATTTGACATCCATTTGATATAGCTTGAAACCACGATGTGCTGGAAATGCAAGCATCAATCGGATGGACTCTAATTGTGCCATGGGAGCATAGGTCTCATCGTAATTAAGGCCTTCAATTTGACTGTAGCCCTTGGCTACTAAGCGTGCCTTGTTTCTTATGATTTCTCCCTTATGGTTCAATTTATTTTTGAAGACCCATTTGGTTCCAATAATGGTGGTCTTCTTAGGTCTAGGGACTAAGTCCCAAACTTGACTTCTTTCGAATTGACCTAGTTCATCTTGCATGGCAATGATCCAATCGGGATCATTTAATGCCTCGTTAATTTTTCTAGGTTCAATTTCAGAAATTAGGGCAACTTCATTAGCCTCATTCCGGAAGAATGATCTAGTTCTAACCCCATGGTGGATGTCTTCAACAATTTGGTCTTGGGGATGGCTAGAGGCTAACCTAGTTGTCCTTGGTGTTGGTGGTGCTTCTTGTATGGTGTCACTAGACACAAGCTCAGCCTCAGGATTCGACTGATCTATAAGTTGTCTAGGCTCACCATCATCAGACTTATCACCACCATCTACTACATTTGGACTTTCATCCAAACCCAGTTGTCTGAGTTCGAATTGAGCTCCTTCAACATCTTCTGATTGATCATTTACTTTGGGAATTTCTTCAAAGACAACATCAGAAGACTCTTCAACCAATCTAGATTTCTGATTGTAGACTCTGTAAGCTTTGCTGACTAGGGAGTACCTGACCAGTATCCCTTCATCAGCTTTTGCTATGAACTTTCCAAGATGGTCTTTGGTGTTTAGAATAAACACCTTACAACCAAACACCCTAAGGTGTTTAACTGTAGGTGATTTTCCATACCAAAGTTCATGAGGAGTCTTTCCTAAGAATCTATGGATGATGACTCAGTTTTGCACGTAGTAAGCAGTGTTTACAGTTTCGGCCCACAAGTACCCCGGTAATGAGTACTCATTGAGCATGCTTCGTGCAACCTCTTGTAGGACTCGGTTCTTCCTCTCTAGAACACCATTTTGTTATGGTGTTCTAGGAGTGGAGAACTCATGCCTATACCCTCTATCTTGACAAAACTCTAAAAATCTTAGATTTTGAAATTCACCTCCATGATCACTTCTTATTGTTTTAATTGTTGATGAATTTTCATTTTCAACCCTTCTACAAAAGGAAATAAAAACATCTAAGGTTTGGTTCTTATATTTTAGAAAATAGGTCCATGTATATCTAGTAAAATCATCAATGATAACGAAACAATATCTACTACCATTCAATGAAATGATTTCACTACAATCAAACAAGTCCATGTGAAGTAAATCCAATGCGGTAGAAGTACTTACAGTGCCTTTACCTTTATGTGCAGATTTTGTTTGCTTACCCATTTGACATGCATCACAAAGTTTGTCCTTTTCATACTTGATGATTGGTAAGCCACGAACTAGTCCCTTATTGGCCAATTTCCGGATATTCTTCATGTTCACGTGTGCTAGTCTCCGGTGCCAAAGGTTAGACTCATCTTCTCTTGACATGAAACACTTAACAAAAGTATTAGTAGCACTTTTAAATAAAACTTGGTAAATATTATCTACTCTTGTGCCTACTAGTACCGTGTCAAAGGTGTCATGTTGTCTAACTAGACATTGACTTGATTGGAAATCAATTGTGTAACCCGCATCACACAATTGATTGACACTTAGGAGATTAAATGTCATCCCCTTGACTAGAAAGACATTCTTAATCCTAAGACATTCGGATATTTGAATGTCTCCTATTCCTATAACCTTAAGACTACCATTGTTACCAAAGGAAACATTACCTCTATTTTTGCATCGAAGGGTAGTGAATAATGATTTATCACCGATCATATGTTTGGATCACCCACTATCAATGAACCAAGTTGATAGATGCTCCCCCTCAATCACAACCTACACAATTCGAAAAATAGAAGATTTAGGTACCCAAACCTTGGGACCTAAAACACCTACTAAGCAAGACTTAGGCACCCATGCCTTGAATACTTTCCTTTGAACCCTAGGTACCTTAGATTGTCTAACATCAGTCCTATACATTAAGGACACAAATGATGGTTCTTTGGGTCGGTAACCAATACCGGCCCTATTGTAGACTGCCCTTTGGGCATTCAAAATCATATCTAGAGTCTTTGAGCTTGTCGAGAATTTCTCAAGAACATTCTTGAGTCTCTTAACTTCACTATTCAAAGATTTGTTTTCATCCTCTAACATTTCTAAATGTAAATCATCAATATCCTCATCCTTAGAGGATTTCAAATGTTCAACCTCTACTTTCAATGATTTAACTTTATTTTTTGACTTTTTCAACAAATCGGTTAAGCATGCAATTGTTCTATAGCATTTATCGAGTTCGGGAATAATTACCTCTTCATCATCCGAAGATGATGAAGCCGCGTTTGATGAGTCACTCGATTCATCACTGCTTTCTTGATCTTCCAATGCCATGAGTGCCACATGCAGTGTACTCTTCTCATCCTTCTCCTCTTCTGATGAACTTGAGGAGGATTCATCCCAGGTGGCCTTCAGGCCTTCTTCTTCTTCTTGGATTTCTCCTCCTTCTTCTTTAGCTTTGGGCATTCACTCTTGAAGTACCCTTTCATGCTACACTCATAACAAGTAACGTTAGATTTATCAATCTTAACGTCACTAGGGTTACCTTTACCCTTGAAACGCCAGCTCTTCCTCATCATCCTTCTTACAAAATTTGCCATCTCGGAGGAAGAAGACCCGCTGCCATCCTCCTCGGATTCGGACTCGGACTCGGACTCGGACTCGGATGAAGATGACGAGACTTCCTTCTCCTTCTTCTTCTCCTTCTTCTTCTTGGTCTTTTCTCCTGCAACTAAGGCAATCCCCTTCTCCTTGGGGCCTTTGTTAGCCATTTCATGAAGCTCCATTTCACAAAATAAGTCATATAACTTTACAATTGATAAATCCTTAGAAACTTTGTAGGCATCCACCATGGATGACCACAAAGCATTCCTTGGAAAAGCTTTCAACACATACCTCACAAGGTCGCGGTTCTCGATCTTTTCATCAATAGAATGGAGACCATTGAGGACTTCCTTGAACCGACTATGTAGTTCACTCACCGTTTCACTCTCCTTCATGGAGAGGTTTTGTAGTTGGTTGAGGAATAAGTCCCTCTTGGCAATTCTTGAATCTCGGGTGCCCTCATGGAGTTCAATGAGCTTATTCCACAAATCCTTTGCACTTGTAAAGGGACCAACCTTGATGAGTTGATATTTGTTCATGCCACATTGCAAAGTCACCACCGCCTTCGCGTCGGCTTCACTTTTCCGGGTTTGCTCAGCCGACCAACGCGAAGATACCAATTCTTTTCCTTCACCATCCTTTGGAGGGGTAAAACCCTCCTTCACAGCGAACCATGTGTTGATGTCCATCTTTAGATAATACTCCACCTTCGATCTCCAATATTGAAAATTTGCTCCATCGAAGAAGGGAGGTTGAGTGGTATTAAAATCATCTCTCAACGCCATTGTAGTTGACTCTCGGTTGTTAATCCGCTTGAACAGAGGCCCAAGCTCTGATACCATTTGTTGAAACTTGGATGGCTAGAGAGGGGGGGGGGTGAATATAGCAAGACACCACAAATCGCTTTCTCTTTTGTGATTTCTGTACTTCACGGATTAGTAGCACAGCGGAAGAAATGCAAAAACAGAAAAGAACTGCAGAAATGGAAAGCAAATCGAAAACGCTAACAAGGATCGTTTACAAGGTTTGGGGATAACTTGCCCCTACTCCTTGGCGTGCCCTTAAGGTGGGTGATCCCTTGATCATCGGCAGATCAAGCCCTGGAAGATCCAGATAGAATGCAACCTCCTTCTCGGTGGAGTAACCTCTCCACAGCATTTCAAGATGATGAAGTATTAAGTACAGTAAAAACAAGAAGAAATCTTACTGAGCAATTAGAACCTCAAGAACACAAGCAAACTTCTCATCGAGCTCCACTCATCACAGATCTCACACAAGAACTCCCTTCTTCGTGTCTTCTTGCTGATGGACTCACCAAGCTTCTTGTTTCTTCTTCCAAAGTGCTCACGTAACAGCAGGTTGCTTCACAAACAATGGATCAACAGATCATAGTAATCGCACAAGTGATGGAGCAAAGCTTTCGATGGTGGAGAACTACTCCTTCACCACTTCTCATCTCATCTCTTAACCTGCGCTGCCACAGACGCTCCTCTGCAACCCCCAGCTGCTCATCTGTGACAACCTAACTACCCTCACCTCTCCTGGACTCTCTGAGCTCTCCTCAGCTGACCCCAGTCGAGCCCCACTCAGCTGCCAATCGTCGCCAGCGTCTGTTGCAACCTGAGATGGAAAACTGCCCAATCTGTCATAGAAAAATCCTAAGTTTGACTCCCTTGAAGTAAACCTGAGTAACCTGCACACTTAGCAGCTCATTAGCTTAGCAAATCAATGGAGTATCAACAATCAGATGTTAGGAGCAGAAATTAGTAGCGAATCAGCAAAGAAACAGATGAATTCAGAGCTCTGACAACGTTTTCGAATTAAAGCTGCCAGCTACTGATCGGTCACCGGACCGATCAGAGTGACTCCTGATTGGTCACTAAACCGATCAGGTTGGGTTCAGATCGATCAGGCTCCATCCAGATCGGTCCCCAACGCATAATCAGATATCGCGACTTCTCCGGGACCGATCACCAGACTGATCCCAGGTCGTGGATCGGTCACCAGACCGATACACCCCTTTGCAGGGTGATTTCTCATCTTTGCAGTCCAACCCTCCTGATCGGTCACTAGATCGATCAGGGCATGCTCAGACGGATCAGGCTCCATCCTAATCAGTTATAGTGAGGAACTCACAACACTTGATCGTTCACCAGAACGATCTGAACAGTATCACTGATCGGTCACCAGACCGATCAGGAGCCAAGCAGTAGGGTTCCCAAAACCCACAGTATACTCCCTGATCGGTCACCAGACTGATCAGGAGCCAAGCAGTAAGTTAACTGTATGCTCCCTAATCGGTTACCAGACCGATCAGGAGTCGATCAGTAGGTTTGCCAAAGTCATCGTATGTTCTGTGATCGGTCACTAAAGCGATCAGACATCGCTGGATCGGTCACCAGACCGATCCACGAGGGAACTCCGTGTCAACTTCCTGATTGGTCACCAGACCGATCCATGCTAGGCCAAACCCACTCTAAGTCAAGAGAACTGGCTCCCAGCCTCCCCTGACTCGTGCTCAGTCCCTCAGACCAAGACTCCGTTCCCAGCTTCACTCACCAGGACATCAGTCAACTTGGCTTCACTCACCAGGACCCGGCTTCACTCACCAGGATTTCAAATCACCTAACCCTCCGAGTTAGGAATTTCCACACCTAGCCCTCCAAGCTAGGACGTATCCACACCTAACCCTCCAAGTTAGGATTTCATCCACCTAGCCCTCCAAGCTAGAACTTTTTCACACCTAACCCTCCAAGTTAGGATTTCATCCACCTAGCCCTCCAAGCTAGGACTTTTCTGTTGGTGCAGAAAGCACCCAAGTCGAACTTGTATTTTGATAATGGCAAAAGAGTTCAAAAGTTAAGGTAAAATGTTTATCTAATATGATACTCAAGTGTGCAGGAACAGTCCTAGCGAAGGACTGCTAGGCACCTGGCGAAGGAATGCCAGGATACAAAGCCCTAGCGAAGGACTGCTAGACACTTGGTGTTGGGACCGGGTGCATGTTGACATAGATACGGGTTCGTAATTTTTAAATTAATTACGTGCAGCGGAAGAATTAGCATAAATAATTTCTCAAATTATTTTAATCACGTATCTAGCATGCAACCTTATGATGTGTGGACATGATCATAAATTCAAATTTTGCAGAAAGTAAACTAATTTACTCAATACCTCGCGTAACTCGAAGTAAGGGACGAGATCCAACCGTAGCGTCCCTTGGAAGCTTCGCCTCTATTCGCGTCCACGCCGAGTTCTCTTCGGGATGACTTCGCAAAGTCACGAGTTTCGTGCCGACAAGAACTACTAGATTCTCCAAAGGCACGACAAGAATATCAGGAGAGAGAGATGGAAACTAACCACCAAGTAACGGAATCAAGATTCCGGGGAGAGGAAGGAGATGCGTCCCGCTTCTTCGTCTTCTTCAGCACCTTCTTGGTGGAGATGGCTCACGGCAACTTGAAGGGGGTGCCGGCCCTAGAGGGAGGTAGGGGCGCCGACCCTAGAGGAGGTAGAGGGAGAGAAGGAGAGAGAGAGAGGGCTTGCTACTTGTCTCTTGATTGGAATTCAAGCCTTGCTTTGGTTCCTTTATAGAGTAGCCTCTCCATTGCCAAGTCTCCCCTTTAACGGAATAAATTTTTCATAAGAAAATTTTCTTATAAATTTTCCTATGAATTATTCCATTATGCCAAGTTTTATTATAACTAACTTTATAATAAAAACAAACATATCTCCTCTTTTATTATGGAATAAATTTTCACAAAAAAATTTATTATATATATAAATTTTTTTTTATCATGGAAAAATCAATTTATAATTGATTTTATAAAATAAAATAAACCAATCCAAGGTTTATTTTAATTTTCATGAAAATAAATCTCTTTATATAAATTTCATTATATAAATTTATTTATCCATAATTATATAAAACAAATCGCGCTTGATTTATTTTATAATTTAAACCAAATAAATTGGTTTCCCTCCTTGTTGTGGCCGGCCAAACGGACCCTCTTTGGCCGGCCAAACCAAGCCACCTCTTCGCGAATTAAACTCATTTAATTCGTCCAATAAGCCTTCAAAAGACTTAGCCATTTTAAGCTTCCGATTCACCTCTGATAAATTCAGATTTGACTTATTTCTCTTGATCGGAAAATCCAATTTTCAACTCGTTTTAAATCCCTCGGATTACTCGTAGTGCGTGTGACTAAATAGGCTTTCGATTTATGTTGGCCGTCTATAATCAACCAATTATAGAACGATCATGAGTGGCACCTAGTAGTACATCATGACCCCCAATTAATCGAAAGATCAACGGTTAACCTAAGAAATAATTCTGAAACCCTTCAGCAGCTATAATGAATCGTGCCTCATTCCCTTCACCATCTTATACCCACTTGGTTCAGGACACGGTCTATGTGTGTCAGTCCCCACTAGGCTGACTACGTCACACCTAGCCCAAGTAATGTCTTTCTCGTCCAACGGATTCTAATTACTCTCATGTCTTTCAGAGACTCATACTCTGAACATGTCATGCTCTGGCCAGAGGCTTTGAGTAACAATCCGACGATAGGTCTTGGGTATACATCCCCTCGCAAGGATTGGTGAATCCTTTGTAGGCTGTTCAAACATCTTCGGGCACTTCGGCTTATACCCAACCATCCTGGGTCCACACCTCCTTGGAGATGCTTGCTTAAGATGTTAAAGTATAAGTCTCCATGACCAAGATAACTTGAACACCGCAAGTCAAAGGAACATCGCACTTAAGCTGCAGTAAGAACTTCACTGACATGTCTATATGTAGACTACCATGTGAAGTTTTACAGCCAGTCACTCCAATGAACTTGTAACGCCCCAAAATTTTCCCATATAGAATGTTATGAAATATCATGAAATATTATTATGGAAGATCATGAAATATTATCATGAAATATTATGGATTCATGAATATGAAATATTAGGGAATTCATGTTATATTGTCATGAAATATTATAGATTCATGAATGTGAAATATTATAGAATTCATGAAATATTATCATGAAATATTATGGATTCATGAATATGAAATATTATAGAATTCATGAAATATTATCATGAAATATTATGGATTCATGAATATGAAATATTAAAAATATTATGAAATAATATTTATGGAATATTATGAAATATTATGAATTCATGAAATATTATTAATATTATGAAATTTCATGATAGGCTTGGCTTAATAGGCTTTGATATGGATTAGTGCAAATTGTGATAAAAAGAAGAAGTGGAAAGGAGGAAGCAAGGATTGAACCTTGAACCTCCTAGTTGCACTCACCATGTCATAACCAATGAACCAAGCCATGTTTCTTGTAGAGAGAATAAGAAACATTCTTGTTGAATCGAGGGAAGCGAAGAGACATGTCTTTTCATGAGAAAAGTATAAATAAGGGAAAGGGAAGTTGGAATAACTTCCTCTTCTTCTTCTTCTTCCTCCCTCTCATCACCGAAATCCCCTTCTTCTTCTTCCCTTTCATTTTCGAAAAAAAGGTGAACCCTAGGGTTTTTAGTCTAGGGAATTGGAAGGAGAAAAGAACCCATTGAAGGTTCTTGCCCTCTACTAGGGCCAAAGTTGCTAGAGAAGGCTAACAAAGAAACTCTCATCTTCTTCTTCTTCAAGGGTACCTTAAGATCTTTAGAGAAGAAGAAATTTAAGCGAAAGGATGTAAGTATTCCCTCGCCTGCAGTGTAATTGTTGTTACATGATTCCTTTGGTTTGCTTGTTTGAAACACTAGGGTTTTCACCCTACACCATTCGGCCACCTCCAAGGGAGAGGCCTTGGTTACTCCCTAATGCATGAGGAGACCCTTGGGAATTAGGATATATATATATATATATTTCCCTCCATGTTGGGATGACAAAATTAGGGTTTTTCCCCTTATGCAAGTTTCGGCCATGAACATGGAAATTAGGACTTAAGGTTGTATGATTAACCATGATGTATTCTATGCTTAGTATATTGCATGATAGTGTATACAAGGTGTTTGTATAAAGGTTGGTTCAAAGATCCAACTTTTCCCTTATCCTACATCATTCGGCCAAGCAAGGAAAATTAGGGTTTGTGAAGGTTAAACTACCCTACGAGACATGATTAGGTTTAGTATGATGATATATAAGATGATATGTGATGTAAATATGGTTTATTCATGATTTTAACATGCTTGGAAACTAAGGTATGTATGCTGGAATTTTCTGTAAAGAATGGTAAGTAGGACTTAAGAAGGGGTAACAACCCCAACATGCCTTCTAATGTCTCCTCTATGATGCCTACCTTAATGTATGATGTTAGTGTAATGTTTTTCATGGTTTATCATGCTCTAAACTTAGAGTTTATATGCTGAAATTTTCTGATTAAATAAGAATTTGGGCTAAGGGGGAAACTACAACCCAATTAGGCACGCCTAGGATGCCCATAATATGCTGTGAGTAGTATAGGTGATAACATGTCTTCTCCCATGCTTTTTCATGCTCTAAGAATCATGATGTACATGTCTATGTTTAAGCTCTTTAAGCACCCTTATGTTATGCATGGCTTATGAATGATGAAATGCCTAAGAGATGCTTCCCTGTAAGTCGGGACTAAGAGCACTCTTCATGATAAGATAAGAGGCATGTCATGCTCATGATATGACAATGATGTGATAGGTTATGATGATATGCTTATGATATGATAAGAATGTGCTATGCAACTCCTAGGTCGACGGACTATGAACGGACCTAGTAAGAAACAAGAATGTGCTATGCTTATGATATGATAAAATCCATGTATGCTATTTTACTTTATGAATGGGCTTGTACCGGACCGAAGTGTGGGTCCAAGGGATGGGCACCTTAAGAACGCCCCGGTTCTGGACTACCGACTATGCTGTCCACGGTTCTGGCACTACCGTAGCTGTGCAACAGGGATGGGCACCTTAAGAACGCCTCGGTTCTGGGACTACCGTAGCTGTCCTTACCCTAGTAGGTCGGGGCTCGCTACCTCGTATCTACTTAGGGATGCGCGCTTATAATGTATGTATGTGGTACAAGCCGGGGACCCCCAATAATGATATGATGATGTTTAAGTATTTAAAAGTATGATTTTAAAAGTTAAGCATCCTTATGTATATGCATTCCATACTTTATGCTGCATGCTTAGAAACTTTAATGTTTAGTATGCTATGATGAACTCATGCTTATGTCTTGTTATGTGTACATGTTGTATGCTTTCGTATGGATTTTGCGAGTAGGACCGGATCCTTACTAAGCTTTTATGCTTACTAGTTATGTGTTGTCTTATGCTGCAGATAAAGGTAAAGAACACATGAACTAAAGGAAGAGGCAGGAAGGCTGAAGATGTGTGGGGTGGTGGCTCGGGAAAGAAAGACTTTTTATATCTACATATTTATGTTAATGTTTATGTTCCCTTGACAATAAGTGTTAGTGATTAGGATTGACATGGCATGATAGTGTTTACCTTGGAGGTCTCTTATACTTGATTATGTTATGAGTTACATTACTAGTGATATTATTATGTTATAGAATGACTTGATAGTTAAACAAGCATGCTCAGTCCTTAGTCCTTGCATTGTTATTTTAATGCCATGCTAGAAGATAGAAAAAAAAATATTACTATATGATTGAATGTACGTGACCCCGCCTCGAGAGTAGATATAAGGGCGGGCGTTACAGGTTGGTATCAGAGCAGGTTTCCCCTCCACCACACACACATCAAGCTTCATCCTGCCGCTTCCAAGTAAGAGATCCTAACCTCGCTTTATTTTATTGCATGTACAGTAATGATATATAGAGATGATTTATGCTTGCATAACAAGAGAATGTAGCGTTAATGCTCATGTAGCTTATTTAGCACCTGAAAGAGAAAATTTTGGTGGTATGGAATGAAGCGGGATGTAGGCCACTATGTCAATATGTGTTTGACCTGCCAGAGGTCAAGGGAGAACACCAGAAGCCTGGAGGAGTTTTGCAACCCCTGTCTATCCCCGAGTGGAAATGGGAAGACATCTCCATGGATTTCATCTCTGGGCTGCCTAGAACAACGAATGGATATGATGGTATATGGGTTATAGTGGACAGACTCACCAAGTCTGCCCATTTTCTGGCTATTAGAATGACTTACTCAGTGGAGCAGTTAGCTCAACTGTACGTCAAGGAAATTATCCGACTTCACGGGGTTCCCAAGACCATCATCTCGGATCGAGATGGTCGATTTACTTCAGATTTTTGGGGACACGTGCAGAAGGCTCTTGGCACGAAGCTGAAATTTAGTACTGCCTTTCACCCCTAGACTAACGGGCAGACTGAAAGAGTAAATCAGATATTAGAGGACATGTTGCGAGCTTGTGCCTTGGATTTCAAGGGAAGCTGGTGTCGATACCTGAGCCTGGCAGAGTTTGCTTATAACAACAGTTATCAGGCTACTATCGGGATGGCACCGTACGAAGCCCTGTACGGAAGAAAATGCAGATGTCCTATATGTTGGCTTGAGAGTGGTGAAAAGAAGGAGATGGGACTCCACACTGATATTATAGATGAAACCACTCAGGCTATAAAGAATATTCGCCAGAGAATAGAGACTGCTCAGAGTCGACAGAAAAATTATGCTGACAAGCGACGCAGACCATTAGAGTTTGAGGTTGGGGATTCTGTATTCCTGAAAGTGGCCCCTATGAAAGGGGTGATGAGATTCGGAAAGAAAGGGAAGCTGAGTCCGAGATATGTGGGACCGTATCAAATTCTGAGACGGGTAGGCAAAGTGGCCTACGAACTGGAGTTACCGCCAGAAATGTCGGCTATCCACAATGTCTTCCACGTATCAATGCTCAGGAAATGTACTTCTGATGTGAATCAGATGATAGAGCCCCAACCAGTGCAAGATCAAGAGGGCTTAAGTTCCGAACGCCGACCTATACAGATCGTAGATCGGGAAGTCAAAAAGCTAAGGAACAAGAAAGTACCTTTAGTAAAGGTTCTGTGGCGGAATGAACAATACGAAGAAGCCACATGGGAACGAGAGGAGGCAATTCGATTAAAGTATCCAGAATTATTTTAAAGTTCGGGACGAACTTTTTATAAGGTATGGAGGATTGTAACGCCCCATAATTTTCCCATATAGAATGTTATGAAATATCATGAAATATTATTATGGAAGATCATGAAATATTATCATGAAATATTATGGATTCATGAATATGAAATATTAGAAAATTCATGAAATATTGTCATGAAATATTATAGATTCATGAATGTGAAATATTATAGAATTCATGAAATATTGTCATGAAATATTATAGATTCATGAATATGAAATATTATAGAATTCATGAAATATTATCATGAAATATTATGGATTCATGAATATGAAATATTAAAAATATTATGAAATAATATTTATGGAATATTATGAAATATTATGAATTCATGAAATATTATTAATATTATGAAATTTCATGATAGGCTTGACTTAATAGGCTTTGATATGGATTAGTGCAAATTGTGATAAAAAGAAGAAGTGGAAAGGAGGAAGCAAGGATTGAACCTTGAACCTCCTAATTGCACTCACCATGTCATAACCAATGAACCAAGCCATGTTTCTTGTAGAGAGAATAAGAAACATTCTTGTTGAATCGAGGGAAGCGAAGAGACATGTCTTTGCATGAGAAAAGTATAAATAAGGGAAAGGGAAGTTGGAATAACTTCCTCTTCTTCTTCTTCTTCCTCCCTCTCATCACCGAAATCCCCTTCTTCTTCATCCCTTTCATTTTCGAAAAAAAGGTGAACCCTAGGGTTTTTAGTCTAGGGAATTGGAAGGAGAAAAGAACCCATTGAAGGTTCTTGCCCTCTACTAGGGCCAAGGTTACTAGAGAAGGCTAACAAAGAAACTCTCATCCTCTTCTTCTTCAAGGGTACCTTAAGATCTTTAGAGAAGAAGAAATTTAAGCGAAAGGATGAAAGTATTCCCTCGCCTGCAGTGTAATTGTTGTTACATGATTCCTTTGGTTTGCTTGTTTGAAACACTAGGGTTTTCACCCTACACCATTCGGCCACCTCCAAGGGAGAGGCCTTGGTTACTCCCTAATGCATGAGGAGACCCTTGGGAATTAGGATATATATATATATATATTTCCCTCCATGTTGGGATGACAAAATTAGGGGTTTTCCCCTTGTGCAAGTTTCGGCCATGAACATGGAAATTAGGACTTAAGGTTGTATGATTAACCATGATGTATTCTATGCTTAGTATATTGCATGATAGTGTATACAAGGTGTTTGTATAAAGGTTGGTTCAAAGATCCAACTTTTCCCTTATCCTACATCATTCAGCCAAGCAAGGAAAATTAGGGTTTGTGAAGGTTAAACTACCCTACGAGACATGATTAGGTTTAGTATGATGATATATAAGATGATATGTGAGGTAAATATGGTTTATTCATGATTTTAACATGCTTGGAAACTAAGGTATGTATGCTAGAATTTTCTGTAAAGAATGGTAAGTAGGACTTAAGAAGGGGTAACAACCCCAACATGCCTTCTAATGTCTCCTCTATGATGCCTACCTTAATGTATGATCTTAGTGTAATGTTTTTCATGGTTTATCATGCTCTAAACTTAGAGTTTATATGCTGGAATTTTCTGATTAAATAAGAATTTGGGCTAAGGGGGAAACTACAACCCAATTAGGCACGCCTAGGATGCCCATAATATGCTGTGAGTAGTATAAGTGATAACATGTCTTCTCCCATGCTTTTTCATGCTCTAAGAATCATGATGTACATGTCTATGCATGTTTAAGATCTTTAAGCACCCTTATGTTATGCATGGCTTATGAATGATGAAATGCCTAAGAGATGCTTCCCAGTAAGTCGGGACTAAGAGCACTCTTCATGATAAGATAAGAGGCATGTCATGCTCATGATATGACAATGATGTGATAGGTTATGATGATATGATAAGAATGTGCTATGCAACTCCTAGGTCGATGGACTATGAACGGACCTAGTAAGAAACAAGAATGTGCTATGCTTATGATATGATAAAATCCATGTATGCTATTTTACTTTATGAATGGGCTTGTACCGGACCGAAGTGTGGGTCCAAGGGATGGGCACCTTAAGAACGCCCCGGTTCTGGACTACCGACTATGCTGTCCACGGTTCTGGCACTACCGTAGCTGTGCAACAGGGATGGGCACCTTAAGAACGCCTCGGTTCTGGGACTACCGTAGCTGTCCTTACCCTAGTAGGTCGGGGCTCGCTACCTCGTATCTACTTAGGGATGCGCGCTTATAATGTATGTATGTGGTACAAGCCGGGGACCCCCAATAATGATATGATGATGTTTAAGTATTTAAAAGTATGATTTTAAAAGTTAAGCATCCTTATGTATATGCTTTCCATACTTTATGCTGCATGCTTAGAAACTTTAATGTTTAGTATGCTATGATGAACTCATGCTTATGTCTTGTTATGTGTACATGTTGTATGCTTTCGTATGGATTTTGCGAGTAGGACAGGATCCTTACTAAGCTTTTATGCTTACTAGTTATGTGTTGTCTTATGCTGTAGATAAAGGTAAAGAACACATGAACTAAAGGAAGAGGCAGGAAGGCTGAAGATGTGTGGGGTGGTGGCTCGGGAAAGAAAGACTTTTTATATCTACATATTTATGTTAATGTTTATGTTCCCTTGACAATAAGTGTTAGTGATTAGGATTGACATGGCATGATAGTGTTTACCTTGGAGGTCTCTTATACTTGATTATGTTATGAGTTACATTACTAGTGATATTATTATGTTATAGAATGACTTGATAGTTAAACAAGCATGCTCAGTCCTTAGTCCTTGCATTGTTATTTTAATGCCATGCTAGAAGATAGAAAAAAAAATTACTATATGATTGAATGTTCGTGACCCCACCCCGAGAGTAGATATAAGGGCTGGCGTTACTTAGCCATCTTTCCTTGTGCTGGCCGAAACCCTACAAGGCCATGGATGCATGGAAAAATTCCATGGAAACCCTCAATCAACCATTAACACCAAACATACTCTACCATAGAGCCATTGGGACCCTTGCTTGAGGGAATCCCTAACTTTTTGCCCTAGTTCCAACTTGGCCGAAACTTGTGGGGGTCACAAAGCCTTGTAAAAGTGCACATAAGCCCCCTCAATCTCCCTTATATCATGATAATACATAAAACACATGCTTGAGGGTTTAGGTTCAACTTTACCCATGGATTCATGGGATGGCCGAAACCCTAGGGGATCCTAGGCTACCCCAAAAATTCTCAAAAATCATATTTAATCTCTAAACATCATGAGGACACATTAGAAAACATAATAAAGATTTTTAGCATCATCATGGACGCAAAAACCTAGTGGCCGAAACCCATAAAACTAGGGTCCTTGGTTTTCTTTCTTTCAACATCAAATCCCAAAAACCAACTAATATATCATGCTAAAAACATAAGGAACTATTATACCACAGGTGAGGAAGTCTTACCTTGGTTGATCTTGATTTTTAGACCTTAAAAGAGAAGGAAATTTTGAATCCCTTGAATACTTGAACCCCCTTGCCGTTGTAGCCTTGGAAAACCTTTAGATCTTGGTGATGAGACCTTCTTGTGGAGTTTTTTCCAAGGGAGAACTTCCCTTGTGGTGTTTGGCTAGAATGAGGAAGGAGAAGGAGAGAAAATGCAATTGATGGAAGGAAGAAGGTAACTCCCAAACCCCCCTCTTTATAACCCATTAAGGAGGTAAATGAAGAGTCTCTTCATGACCCTTCATCTTCTTCTAAGCCTTAACCAATATCCACTATATTTCCTCATAACATTCCCTTGCTAGGTGAGTTGGTTAGAGCATGCATGGTTGTACAAGTGGTCCAAGGTTCAATCCTTGGTCCATGCACATTATTTTTATTTTATTTTTCCTTTTATTTTCTATTATTTTCCCTAAAATTCCGAAAATTCTCTAAAAATTCATCCATAATTATGTTAATATTTCTTATTAAACCCCTTTATATTTATATTACTTTTTACCTAAAATTCTTCAATAATTATGGTACTAAAAACCCCATATAAGGCCCATTAGTACTTAGTTTTCTCAAATTAAATGAGAAAATATGGATTTCTAGGCCACATTTTGTATTAATATTTCTAGGTCCCTCGAAAAATTATCCAGACATGCTCAATATTTTAAGAAAATATTAAGAGAATTTTCCGGGTCGTTACATAAAGAACAGTAATTTAAGTTATGTAACAGCAATTGTTACTAAAAGTTAAATGATAACCCTTTTCATTCAAGCATGAAATAGATACAATGTTCTTTATTAACGAAGGAACAAAATAACAATTATCTAATTCTAAGACAAGTTCAGTAGGGAGCTTTAGCAAACATGTTCCGATGGCAACAGCAGCAATCTTTGCTTCATTTCCAACTCGCAAATTCGCTTCTCCCTTGACGAGTCTTCTTCTATTCCTTAGCCCCTGTATGTCATTACATATATGTGAGCTACACCCAGTATCAAGTACCCAGGTGTCCGAGGAAATAGAGTAACATTCAATAACAAAAATATCTGAAGAGGATGGGGCATCAGATGCCTTCTTCTTCAAGGACTTAAGATAAACCTTGCAGTTTCTTCTCCAGTGGCCCTCCTTGCCGTAGTGATGGCAAGTGCCTTTTGGTACTATTTCAATCTTTTTGGCCTTTTTCTTCCTTCCCTTATTTTTGTTAGTGATATGAGAGAAGTGTCCTAAGGCAATCGCCTTATGATTGTAAACATTTATTTCAATAAATGATAATTCACTATATGAGTATACATGCTTGTGTATTTGATTGGGATCTTAAACTCATCTACTGAATGCCCGCAATACAACTCACAGCATAAGAGAATTTGTGATGGGATCACAACTAGTGATTATCTCTAAATGCGCAAATGTGAAGTATTGAAAATATCCCTAGTCGATGAATTGATAAATACGGACACTATCAATTCTGTTGAGACTAGCATGGGTTATTCTCTAATTAGCTGATTCTCATTGGCTGGTGACATTGGGATGTACGGAGATAAACATGGATGCTAGATAAGGGAACTAGTTCATTGGAGTGACTAGCTGTAAGACTTCATATGGTAATCTATATAGATATGTCAATGAAGTTCTTACTGCGGCTTAAGTGCGATGTTCCTTTGACTTGCGGTGTTCAAGTCATCTTGGTCATGGAGACTTATACTTTAACATCTTAAGCAAGCATCTCCAAGGAGGTGTGGACCCAGGATGATTGGGTATAAGCCGAAGTGCCCGAAGATGTTTGAACAGCCTACAAAGGATTCACCACTCCTTGCGAGGAGATGTATACCCAGGCCTATCGTCGGATTGTTACTCAAAACCTCTGGCCAGAGTATATCATGTTAAGAGTGCAAGTCTCTTAAATACATGAGAGTAATTAGAAATCCAAAGGACGAGAAAGACATTACTTGGGCTAGGTGTGACGTAGTCAGCCTAGTGGGGACTGACACAAATAGACCGTGTCCTGAACCAAGTGGGTATAAGATGGTGAAGGGAATGAGGCACGATTCATTAGAGCTGCTGAAGGGTTTCAGAATAATTTCTTCTGAGGTCAAACGTTGATCTTTCGATTAATTGGGGGTCATGATGTACTACTAGGTGCCACTCATGATCGTTCTATAATTTGTTGATTATAGACGGCCAACATAAATCGAAAGCCTATTTAGTCACACGCACTACGAGTAATCCGAGGGATTTAAAACGAGTTGAAAATTGGATTTTCCGATCAAGAGAAATAAGTCGAATCTGAGTTAATCAGAGGCGCAATGGAAGCTAAAAATGGCTAAGTCTTTTGAAGGCTTATTGGGCGAATTAAATGAGTTTAATTCGCGATCGGTTCGGCTTGGTTTGGCCGGCCAAAGAGGGTGCCAAACCCCTTGGGTTGGCCGGCCACATTAAAAGGAAGAAACCAATTTAATTGGTTTAATTAATAAAATAAATCTAGTGCGATTTGTTTTATAAATTATGGATAAATAAATTTGTGTAAAGAAATTTATATAAATAAATTTATAGAAATTTATTCTTTTATAGAAATTAAAATGATCCATGAAATGGTTTATTTTAATTTTATAAAATCAATTATGAATTGATTTTTCCATAATAAGAAAGTTTATAAATTTCTTATAAAATTTATTCCATAATAAAAGGGGAGATTAATTAGTTTTATTATAAAGTTAGTTATAATAAAATTCATAAGAGAATTTATAGGATAAATTTCTTATGATAACTAATTAGTTTTATTATAAAGTTAGTTATAATAAAACTTGGTTTAAACGGAATAATTCATAAGAGAATTTATAGGATAAATTTCTTATGATAACTAATTAGTTTTATTATAAAGTTAGTTATAATAAAATTTGGTTTAAACGGAATAATTCATAATTGAATTTATAGGATAAATTTCTTATGATAACTAATTCCGTATCGTTAAGAGGGAGACTTGGCAAGGGAGATGCTACTATATAAGGAACCAAAGGCAAGCCCTTAGTTCTAATCGAAATAGCGATCAAGAGATTAACTCTCTCCCTCTCTCTCTCTTATTCTCTTCTCCCTCTCTTCCCCTTAGGGCCGGCGCCCTCCTTGAAGATTAGGGCCGGCTCCCCTTGTCCAAGTTAGGGCCGGCGCACCCTCATCCCTCCAAGTGGTTGGCGTGAGCAAGGATCACCAAGGAGAAGCCAAACAAGAAGAAGAAGAAGCGGATCACATCTCCCTCCTTCTCGGAATTTTGATTCCGTTAACTTGTGGTTAGTTTCCTATCTTTTCTCTTGTTCTTCTAGTTGTGCCTTCGAGATCTAGTAGTTCTCGTCGGCACAAAACTCGTGACTTTGCGAAGTCATCCCGAAGAGAACTCGGCGTGGACGCGAATAGAGGCGAAGCTTCCAAGGGACGCTACGGTTGGATCTCGTCCCTTACTTCGAGTTACGGAGGTATTAGTAAATTAGTTTACTTTTCCGCAAAGTTTTATTTATGATTATGTCAACACACCATAAGGTTGCATGCTAGATACGTGGTTAAAATAATTTAGGAAATTATTTTATGCTAATTCTTCCGCTGCACGTAAAAATTTAAAATTTTACGAACTCGTATCCTTGTCGACATGCACCCGGTCCCAACAGTGGTATCAGAGCCGGTTAGTGTTCGACTTAATCATATAATTGTTTTGTGGAAAACTTTGTCATGATCTCAATTTCGGAAAAAATTTTCAATTATGGAAACTTTCAAATTATAATAAATTTTAGATTTAGGAATTTCAAAGTTTGGAAATCCTCATGAAATTTCGCAAACGTTTGAAATTTTCTAGTTTCTGAAATTTTATAATAATTGTGAAAACTTCCCATCTTTGGAAACTTTCCAATTTTGGAAATTTTTCTATTTTAGAAATTTTCAATTTTGGAAATATGTAAGTTTCTTTGTACCAGAAACTTACAATTATTCTGAAAACCTATTTTTGAAATCTCGCAATTTTGGGCACTTTCTTTTAAGAAAGTCTAGACAAATTCATGGACAGTTAATTGACAATTAAATTTGAATTGGTTTTTAAATTGACAACAAAATTCTTTATTTTGGATTGAGCCTCGGGGAGCCGTCCAATTTAAAGTTAGTTGTTGTAATTTAATTTCCCAATTTTTAATTGAAATTGTCATGTTTGATTTGGATTGAGCCTCGGGGAGCCGTCCAATTGGATTTACAACACATTACTTTTCTTTGGGTATCTGAGCCTCGGGGAGCCACCCTTAGAAAATAATTTGTTGTAATTAATTAAATCCATGAATAAAATATGTTTGAAGAGGTGATGCTCTTACATATTGTTGTCTCCAAAATTAATTAGGAAAATGGTTTCCTATAGAGTTTTCTTAAATGAGATTTTCATGAAAATAATATGTAGTTGAATTAAGGGATTTGTCTCTTAATTTAATAAGATTTGATTTAGAGAAATCAAAGTCTTGAACATATTATTTCCGAAATTAATTATGACAATTTAGGAAATTGTTTCCCAAAACAATTCCTTTAATTAAGTATGAAATTGGAATTAGGAAATCCGGTTCCTAATTCAATTAATGAGACTTGATAACTTAAGTCACATACATACTTAATTAAGGAAATCGTTAGTCATGACATAATTCTATGTCATGAATGTGCTTAGAAAGAAAGGATGAGACCAAAACCCCTTACAAAATATTAAGGCCAACACCTTCCATTAATATGGTTAGAATCGGAGTTTTGTTTCTCGTTTGGGTTGATGGACACATCCATGCCCACTTGAACCTCAACATGTTCAAACCATGGAATTAGTTTATGAATAATATAGTTGGAGTCAGAGGTCAATCCTTAGTTTTGGTTGTTGGACACATCCAAGCCTGACTAAACGGTTGAATGAGCTCCAACCATATTAAAACTATTTCTTGATTAATGGGTCAGCCTTAAGCTTGGAGCATCGATTTGTTGTGCCACAGCCAAGGTCGATGTAAAGAGAGGTGCAGTTGGGTGCTATGTATATGTTGCATACTTGTTAATGAGTTAACAACCCAATGATTTATGCAAACATTCAATTAGTTGATAGCATAATGTGATAGTTACATATATGTGATGTGTAATCGGTATAATTACCTACCTTCATAGCTAAGAATAACTTGATGGCCACAGCCATGGTTGTTCTTACCTATGGTTGGATATCAACCTATTTGGAGATGTTCCTACGATCTCCCGAATTGATAAAAAGGGTTATTCAATTTGAAAAATAAATAGGATTTTATTTATGTATATTGATACATTCTTTAATCATTCTTCTCACATAAGCTCAATTTGTATTTCTAGGATAATCACTCGATCATGTCTTCTCTGAATTTGCGTTCCATTTTGGACACCAATAAACTGACTGGGCCAAACTTCATGGACTGGCTTCGAAACCTGAGGATAGTCCTCAAGGCAGAGAAGCTTGCTTATGTCCTTGAAGATCAACTTCCCAACCGTCCTCCTGAAAATGCAACTCTAGACCAGTTTCCTGAGTTGCTCAACCTGCTGAAGACTGTAGAGCCTTCTGTGAAGCAGGATCAAAAGACGGTACTGTTAGTTGGTTCCTCGAAGAAAGGTTCTAAGAGGAAGGCCAAAGAACAGAATAAGGGAAAGAAGAAAAAGGCCAAAAAGACTGAAAATACCCTAAAAGGCACTTGCCATCACTGTGGCAAGGAGGGTCACTGGCGAAGAAACTGCAAGGTTTATCTTGAGTCCTTGAAGAGAAGGCATCCGATGCCCCATCCTCTTCAAGTATCTTCGTTATTGAATGTCACTCTATTTCCTCAAACACATGGGTACTTGATACTGGGTGTAGCTCACATATATGTAATGACATACAAGGGCTAAGGAATAGAAGAAGACTCGTCAAGGAGAAGCGAATTTGCGAGTTGGAAACGGAGCAAAGATTGCTGCTGTTGCCATCGGAACATATTTGCTAAAGCTCCCACTGGACGTGTCTTAGAATTGGATAATTGTTATTTTGTTCCTTCGTTAATAAAGAACATTGTATCTATTTCATGTTTGAATGAAAAGGGTTATCATTTAACTTTTAGTAACAATTGTTGTTACATAACTTTAAATGCGTTCTTTATGGGAATGGAACTTTGTGCAATGGTATCTACACGTTAGATTTATCCAGTGACGTTTTCAATATCGAAGTTAGCAACAAACGTGCTCGAATAGATAATCGAATAGACTCCTACACTTGGCATTGTCGTCTTGGCCATGTAAGTAAGAAACGCATGACCGAATTACACCGATGTGGAATTTTGGAATCATTTGAACCCGGTTCATTTGATACATGCGAATCATGCTTAAAAGGCAAGATGACCAAATTACCCTTTTCCGGAAAAGGTAATCCAGTGGGAGAATTGCTTGGTCTAATACATACTGATGTATGTGGACCAATGTCAACTCTTGCACAAGGAGGCTATAGCTACTTCATCACCTTTATCGATGATCACTCACGATTCGGGTACGTGTTCTTGATGAAACACAAATCTGAAGCCTTTGAGAAATTCAAAGAGTTCAGAAATGAAGTAGAGAAACAGCTTGGCAAAAGTATTAAAATACTTCGATCCGATCGGGGTGGTGAATACTTAAGTCAAGAGTTTCAAGATTATCTTAGGGACAATGGGATATTATCCCAATGGACTCCGCCGTATACACCACAGCATAATGGTGTATCTGAGAGGCGCAACCGAACCTTGATGGACATGGTTAGGTCAATGATGAATCATGCAACTCTTCCAAAATCCTTTTGGGGCTATGCACTTAAGACAGCTGTTTACTTGCTAAACAGAGTCCCGACCAAGGTAGTCTCTACTACTCCATATGAGACATGGAATAGTAAGAAACCCCACTTAACTCACCTTAAGATATGGGGTTGTCCTGCTTATGTGAAGCGGATTGTATCAGACAAATTGGATGCTAAGTCTGATAAATGTCTATTTATTGGATACCCTAAGGAAACGAAGGGTTACCAATTCTATCATCCCTTGGAACAAAAGGTGTTTGTTTCAAGGCATGCTGTATTTCTGGAAAAAGAATTTCTTTTACAAGAAAACAGTGGGAGTGGCATTGAACTTGATGAAGTTCAAGAAACTCCAATAGACATTACAGAGACACCTAGTCTAGACCCACAACCAATACCTCATAATGATGAGCTATCAGTTGAACCTAAAACTACACCACCTCTTCGTAGATCTGATAGGACACGCAATATTCCAGAGAGATACGGATTTCTCGTAAGTGAATCGAACGACGTGTTACTCATAAGCGATGACGAACCTATCAGTTATGAAGATGTTCTGAAAAGTTCAGAAAGGGACAAATGGCTTGAGGCCATGAAGTCGGAAATGGATTCCATGTACGAAAACCAAGTATGGGACTTGGTTAACCCACCTGAAGGGATTAAGCCCATAGGGTGCAAGTGGGTTTTCAAGAAGAAAACCGACATGGAAGGTAATGTTGTTACCTTTAAGGCTAGATTAGTGGCAAAAGGATATCGTCAGAAGCAAGGAATTGATTATGACGAAACCTATTCGCCAGTAGCTATGCTTAAATCCATTCGGATGCTCCTAGCCATAGCAGCTCATTATGATTATGAGATATGGCAAATGGATGTGAAAACAGCTTTCCTTAACGGAAACCTGCTTGAGGATGTATACATGATACAACCTGAAGGTTTCACATCGGTTGATAAAACCAAAGTATGCAAGCTTCGACGATCCATATATGGACTGAAGCAAGCATCTAGGAGCTGGAACATCCGTTTTGATGAGACAATCAAAAAGTTTGATTTCTCACAAAATCCAGACGAACCTTGTGTGTACAAGAAGGTTAGTGGGAGTGCAGTCGTATTCCTAGTATTATATGTCGATGACATCTTACTTATAGGAAACGATATATCAGTCTTACAGACAGTTAAAATTTGGTTGTCCAAAACTTTCTCCATGAAAGACCTGGGAGAAGCAACCTATATCCTTGGGATTAGAATCTATAGAGATAGATCAAAACGGTTGCTTGGTCTTTCGCAGTCTACATATATAGACCGAGTGCTAAAAAGGTTTAGCATGTCGGAATCCAAGAAAGGTTACCTTCCCATCAGGCATGGGATCAACCTTTCAAAGTCTATGTGTCCGCGCACAGAAGACGAGAGGATTTGCATGAATAAGATTCCTTATGCATCCGCGATAGGATCTATCATGTATGCTATGTTATGTACAAGGCCCGATGTATCGTATGCTTTGAGCGTCACAAGCAGATACCAGTCGGATCCAGGAATGGATCATTGGGCGGCTGTTAAGACAATCCTTAAGTACTTAAGAAGAACTAAGGATGTGTTCCTAATATATGGAGAAGGAGATATGGTAATACGTGGGTATACAGATGCCAGTTTCCAGACAGATAAGGATGACTCCAAATCTCAGTCTGGATACGTATTTACTTTGAATGGAGGCGCAGTAAGTTGGAAAAGTTCCAAACAAGACACCGTAGCGGATTCCACCACGGAAGCGGAATATATCGCAGCTTCGGAAGCAGCAAAGGAAGCAGTCTGGATCAAGAAGTTCGTCTCCGAACTTGGCGTGGTTCCAACCATTGATGAAGCAGTGCCGGTTTACTGCGACAACAATGGAGCTATTGCACAAGCAAAGGAACCAAGGTCTCATCAGCGATCCAAACACGTGCTTCGCCGCTATCATCTGATCAGAGAGATTATAAGTAGGAATGATATACAAATTGAGAAAATTCCCACTGAAAGGAATTTAGCGGATCCTTTAACTAAGGCCTTGCCTCAGAGCAAGTTTGAGGGTCATGTTAGAGCTGTGGTATTGGATACCGTAGCGATTGGCATTAGGCCAAGTGGGAGTTTGTTAGTGATATGAGAGAAGTGTCCTAAGGCAATCGCCTTATGATTGTAAACATTTATTTTAATAAATGATAATTCACTATTTGAGTATACATGCTTGTGTATTTGATTGGGATCTTAAACTCATCTACTGAATGTCCGCAATACAACTCACAGCATAAGAGAATTTGTGATGGGATCACAACTAGTGATTATCTCTAAATGTGCAAATGTGAAGTATTGAAAATATCCCTAGTCGATGAATTGATAAATACGGACACTATCAATTCTGTTGAGACTAGCATGGGTTATTCTCTAATCAGCTGATTCTCACTGGCTGGTGACATTGGGATGTCCGGAGATAAACATGGATGCTAGTTAAGGGAACTAGTTCATTGGAGTGACTAGCTGTAAGACTTCATATGGTTATCTATCTAGATATGTCAACGAAGTTCTTACTGCGGCTTAAGTGCGATGTTCCTTTGACTTGCGGTGTTCAAGTCATCTTGGTCATGGAGACTTATACTTTAACATCTTAAGCAAGCATCTCCAAGGAGGTGTGGACCCAGGATGATTGGGTATAAGCCGAAGTGCCCGAAGATGTTTGAACAGCCTACAAAGGATTCACCACTCCTTACAAGGAGAAGTATACCCAGGCCTATCGTCGGATTGTTACTCAAAAACTCTGGCCAGAGTATATCATGTTTAGAGTGCGAGTCTCTAAAATACATGAGAGTAATTAGAAATCCAAAGGACGAGAAAGACATTACTTGGGCTAGGTGTGACGTAGTCAGCCTAGTGGGGACTGACACAAATAAACCGTGTCCTGAACCAAGTGGGTATAAGATGGTGAGGGAATGGGGTACGATTCATTAGAGCTGCTGAAGGGTTTCAGAATTTCTTCTGAGGTCAACCGTTGATCTTTCGATTAATTGAGGATCATGATGTACTACTAGGTGCCACTCATGATCGTTCTATAATTGGTTGATTATAGACGGCCAACATAAATCGAAAGCCTATTTAGTCACACGCACTACGAGTAATCCGAGGGATTTAAAACGAGTTGAAAATTCGATTTTCCGATCAAGAGAAATAAGTCGAATCTGAATTTATCAGAGGCGCAATGGAAGCTAAAAATGGCTAAGTCTTTTGAAGGCTTATTGGGCGAATTAAATGAGTTTAATTCGCGATCGGTTCGGCTTGGTTTGGCCGGCCAAAGAGGGTGCCAAACCCCTTGGGTTGGCCGGCCACATTAAAGGGAAGAAACCAATTTAATTGGTTTAATTAATAAAATAAATCTAGTGCGATTTGTTTTATAAATTATGGATAAATAAATTTGTGTAAAGAAATTTATATAAATAAATTTATAGAAATTTATTCTTTTTATGGAAATTAAAATGATCCATGAAATGGTTTATTTTAATTTTATAAAATCAATTATGAATTGATTTTTCCATAATAAGAAAGTTTATAAATTTCTTATAAAATTTATTCCATAATAAAAGGGGAGATTAATTAGTTTTATTATAAAGTTAGTTATAATAAAATTCATAAGAGAATTTATAGGATAAATTTCTTATGATAACTAATTAGTTTTATTATAAAGTTAGTTATAATAAAACTTGGTTTAAACGGAATAATTCATAAGAGAATTTATAGGATAAATTTCTTATGATAACTAATTAGTTTTATTATAAAGTTAGTTATAATAAAACTTGGTTTAAACGGAATAATTCATAAGAGAATTTATAGGATAAATTTCTTATGATAACTAATTCCGTTAATTCCGTTAAGAGGGAGACTTGGCAAGGGAGATGATAGTATATAATGGAACCAAAGGCAAGCCCTTAGTTCTAATCGAAATAGCGAGCAAGAGATTAACTCTCTCCCTCTCTCTCTCTTATTCTCTTCTCCCTCTCTTCCCCTTAGGGCCGGCGCCCTCCTTGAAGATTAGGGCCGGCTCCCCTTGTCCAAGTTAGGGCCGGCGCACCCTCATCCCTCCAAGTGGTTGGCGTGAGCAAGGATCACCAAGGAGAAGCCAAACAAGAAGAAGAAGAAGCGGATCACATCTCCCTCCTTCTCGGAATTTTGATTCCGTTAACTTGGTGGTTAGTTTCCTATCTTTTCTCTTGTCTTCTAGTTGTGCCTTCGAGATCTAGTAGTTCTCGTCGGCACAAAACTCGTGACTTTGCGAAGTCATCCCGAAGAGAACTCGGCGTGGACGCGAATAGAGGCGAAGCTTCCAAGGGACGCTACGGTTGGATCTCGTCCCTTTCTTCGAGTTACGAAAGGTATAAGTAAATTAGTTTACTTTTCCGCAAAGTTTTATTTTATGATTATGTCAACACACCATAAGGTTGCATGCTAGATACGAGTTAAAATAATTTAGGAAATTATTTTATGCAAATTCTTCCGCTGCACGTAAAAATTTAAAATTTTACGAACCGTATCCTTGTCGACATGCACCCGGTCCCAACAA
>JAGFNQ010002651.1:452002-539836 GCA_024364735.1 Boesenbergia rotunda
CAAACCATCAGAATGGTTGTAGTGTAATTACGCTGTAGTTTATCATTGACCATAGAATTACACTAGTGATGCTTTGAGTCATTGAGCAGGACCAACATAGAGGTGATCCAATTTGTACTAACTTATAATTGGATCAGACCTCAGATTTATTATGGATACGATCTCTAATCCCGATATAATAACGGCACATATGTTTTAGTAGTTATTTCTTTTGATTTACCAATGGAGCGAGATTTATTCTCTTAGATCGATAGGCCCGGTAAGTTGGCGAAATAATATTATTTAATGGTGTGTCCATTGATTATAACGGAATCCATGTCTGGTGGGTCGGGATGATAATGCCCCTTGATGAGCTCAAAGGTTCATCATATTAAACTCTGCAAGTGGACTTGGTGATCAGGACATGATGATAAGTTGAGTGGTACTAGATCAAGAATCCAGAAATTGAATTAATTATAAATTGTCAGAATTTAAATTAATATACGGCATTCAATATCTTAAACACGGGGGAATTATCACTCATAATAGAGTGGAGCCCATATGTAAATTATGGGGTTGTGAGGTATTCAATAGAGGACTTTAGTGGAATGACTCTCTCATTAATGATCGGTTTGGATCCATTAGCATGCCAAGATCCAACTCCTCCTATGGTCCTATACGTAGCTCTATAATACCCCATAGGGTGCATGAAACCTAAGGCTAATAATCATAATCCAAGAACACAAGAAAACCCTAACTCTTCTCTCCTCTACTCTCTCTCTCCTAGGGTTGGACTTGTGTGGGATTCGGTATTTCTGAAGGTAGCCCCTATGAAAGGGGTGATGAGATTCGGAAAGAAGGGGAAACTGAGTCCGCGATACGTGGGACCCTACCAGATTTTGAGACGAGTAGGCAAAGTGGCCTACGAACTGGAGTTACCGCCAGAAATGGCGGCTATCCACAACGTCTTCCACGTGTCGATGCTCAAGAAGTGTATCCCTGATGCAATTCAAATTATAGAACCCCCACCAGTGCAAGAACAAGAGAGTCCTAGTTCCGAACGCCGACCGATCCAGATCCTTGATCGGGAATTTAAAAGACTAAGGAACAAGGAAATATCCTTAGTAAAGGTTCTGTGGCGGAACGAGCAGTTTGAAGAAGCCACCTGGGAACAAGAAGATATGATGCGATCAAAGTATCCGGAACTATTTTAAAGTTCGGGACGAACTTTTTATAAGGTGTGTAGGATTGTAACACCCCAACTATTACAATCCTGAATACCTGGGGAATTGTTTAAAGTTCGGGACGAACTTTCTATAAGAGAGGGAGGATTGTAACACCCCGAATTTGTCAATGTAAAATCATGACAATGTATGAAAATGGTTATAATGAAATGATATAAATTTCATGCAATCACATGCTATAAAATGTTATGAATGCATGAAATATTATATGCATGAAATATTATATTCATGAAATATTATTATCATGAAATATTAGCATGAAATATTATATTTCATGAATATGGAATATTAAAAATATTATGAAATAATATTTTGGGAATATTATGAAATATTCTGAATTCATAAAATATTATTCATATTATGAATTTCATGATGGGCTTGGTTTATTGGGCTTGGAAATGAATGGTGCTAAAAAAGAAAGTGCAAAGTGGAGGGAGAAAGGATTGAACCTTGGACCTCCTAGTTACACTCACCATGTCATAACCAATGAACCAAGCAATATTTCATGTAGAAGGAGAAAGGAACATGCTTGTTAAGTGGGTAAGAGTGAAGAGACATGTCTTTTCATTGAGAAAAGTATAAATAGGGGAGTTGGAGCAACTTCCTTCTTTCCTTTTTCTTCTTCCTCACTCTCCCAAAACCGAAACCATCTTCTTCTTCCTTCTTCCAATTTTCGAAAAACCTTAGGCAAGGTTCTAACCCTAGGGCAAATTCAAGAGGGAGAAATCCAAGTGATCTTGTCATCTACCAAGACCAAGGATTCTTAGAAAGAAGATTTGGAAGGAAAAGATCTTCACATACCCTTCAAGGTTAGGTACCCTACGGTTTAAAGAAATTTCCAGCGCTAGGATGTAAGTATCCTCTCGCCTGCAGTGTAATCGTTATTGTGTGATTGCCAGCTTTGATTGATTTTGAATTTGGTGTTTTCCTTCTTGTAAACTTTCGGCCAACTCTTGTAAGGGGTCCAAGAGAAGGTTTTTGATCCAACTTGATGCATGGGAAGACCTTAAGATTTAGGGTATACATGTAGATAGATTTTCTTCATGGTGTAAAGAACAAAACCTAGGGTTTTGCCCTTTAATGGGTTTCGGCCACCTATGCTTGGAGGTCCAAGAAGGGGATTTTTGATTAAGCTTCGATATATGTTAGTACCCCTAGGGACTTTATACTCATATGCGATATTTCCAAATTTTTGGAAGGACAAGAATCAGGGTTTTAGTGCCCTACAACTTTCGGCCACCCCCTTGGAGGGAGGCCTTGGTCCCTTTGGTTATAAGAATACATTCCTTAAAACTTAATGTAAATGTGTATGGGTTTTCTTAATGGTGTTATGTACAAAATTCTAGGGTTACCCCATGTGTAGGTTTCGGCCAAGAGAAGAATGGCTAGAGTTTTTGTGATGCTTGATATCCTATTATGTTCCCATGATTAGAATGGTAGATAAAATGTTGTATATACATGTGTGTTGTTTCGTGAATGATGACTTGTCCAAGAACCCTAGAAACCCCACCTTATCATTCGGCCACCCCTTGCAAATTAGGGTTAGTGAATGCTAATCCCAATATGAGATATAAACCATGTTTCAATTGTTAACATGAAAGGTACTTGAGGTGTTTGTAGAAATGCTTGAATGAATGCTTGCTTGGAAAACCAAATCCCCTTACTTGTGTGTTTCGGCCAACCCTAGTTCTAGGGTTGGGAAGTACCTAATGAGACCATGAAGCATGCTATTACATATGTGATATGTGTATAAATTATGTGACCTATCTTGTTAGGTATAAAAGCATGCCTTATAGCCCATGGGGCACTCTTATGACATGAATATGATGTGATTATGATGTGGTTGATAATATGCCTAAAAAGGGTTACTCTATTAAAACTGGGATCAAGAGCACCCGAATGCGTGGTGTGTCCCTAAGGGATCAAGAGCACCCGAATGCGTGGTGTGTCCCTTCGAGAAGTGATTAAAGAGTACCTGTAGGCATATACTTATATGAGTAATTGCATGGTAAATTACTTTACTTTGAAAGGTTGTCTACCCGACTCGGAAGGGGGTCGTTAAACAAATCCAATGAGCATGTTAAGGTCATGGCATTGGTAGGACGGAAGGGTCCTGCTCTAATTAGATTGGTGGCTCGCTACCCCAATTTATTAGGGAACGCGCATGATGATGTGGTACGACAACTGGGCCCTGGATGATGATATGTTATTTTGAAGTACTTACCGTTATGGAACTGTTTTGAAAACATATTTTCTCATCATGTGATAATATTGTTCCGTAAAGTACTTAGAGATATTTGATGTGATATTCATGATGTTTGATGAGATGCTTATGATGCATGATGCTTTGATGAGATGCTTATGATGCATGATGCTTTGATGAGATGCTTATGATGCATGATGCTTTGATGAGATGCTTATGAGGCTTATAATCTTGTTCTATCTTGATTACTGTGTACATGATATGATGTATCGATATGGATTTTGCGAGTAGGCCCGGATTCTTACTAAGCATGTTTTGCTTACTAGTTCCTGTTATTTTTCTTATGCTGCAGATAGCGGTAAGAAATACTCGAACTAAAGGAAGAGGCAGAGGGAAGATTGGAGGATGTGTGTGGTGATGGCTCGGGAAAGGATGAAAGATTCTATCTACCTTAGTTTATCTAGAATCTAAACTGCTTCCCATAATTACGATTGAAATTGTATTACTTTACTCTGAATATATGATGACTGTGACTACTCTACTGTTAGAGATATGGAACCTAGGTTATGTTAGATAATACTATTGTTAATGTCTAATTCCTATAGTATGCATGCCAGTAAAATGCTAGATGTTAATACTTTCGGTTGCTTATAAATGTTTCTTTTGTATATGCTTCTTTTGCATGTGTCTAAGACTAGATAACTCTTGCTATATGCTTATTTGAGATTTTCTGCTTTAGTGTGTTAAATGATTTCCATATTAGGTTGTAGATGCATGAAGATATAAATGAAATGGAAAAACCTTGCTTGGTAATTTAGTTTTCAATAAGCATGCTTATTACTAGTTCATGTATTGTAACTGTTTGGTTGGATATAAATGTTTAACATGACTGGATGATATGAATGTATGGACCCGTAACCCCGCCTTTAGGGTAGATATAAGGTCGGGCGTTACAAAACTTGACTCCGTTTCTTCTCCCATGTCAAGTCTAACTTGAAGTGGAACCAAGTCAAGTCAAACTTGATTTGGATTTGAGTCAAGTCAAACTTGCCTTTTATGGACTTTCCATATTTAGTCAAGTCAAACTTGACTCCATTTCTTCTCCCATGTCAAGTCTAACTTGAAGTGGAACCAAGTCAAGTCAAATTTGATTTGGATTTGGGTCAAGTCAAACTTGCCTTTTATGGACTTTCCATATTTAGCCAAGTCAAACTTGACTTCAATTTTTCTCCATCTATTTGTTCTTTGCATGTGACCCTATAGGTTCTTGTAACGTTGGCAATGCTTCTAACCTCTTAGAAACATAAGCAATGAGCGGTATCTAGCAACACATCATTGCTACCCAAGTTACAAGAATGTTGAGATTCAACATCACCAATGTGACTACTAATTATGACTTTCATAATATGTGACAATGTCCTTCTATCGTCGATATCTAGATTGATCTTATATGAAGCATAGACCGTGTCATCCTCCAATCAATCTATGTGTCTTGAACTCCAAGTAGACTCACTATAATCAAATAAGCTCAATATCTCATATTGCCTTATTTGGGCATGACCATGCACTTAGTGATCTCACTCTATCAAGACTATGATATCTCTCCCGTCATATAGGAGGGATAGATCCCATCTACATCACTCACATCCCTCCGCATAATTTGTTACATACTCAGTAATCGCCTTTATAGTCCACCCAATTACGGGTGACGTTTGACGAAACCAAAGTACATAACTCCTTATGTAGGGAACTATGGTGACTTCAGGTCTAAGGACTAATAGTCATACTAATAGTCACATGAGAAAGTATATGACACTCATATAACGATCCATGATACTTTCTCATGGCGGGCCATTCAGTATACATTCTCTAATGTATACCCATGTGTCAACTTGATATCTCATATCCATGACTTGTGAGATCAAGTCATCATGTTGACCTACATGCTAGTCTCTATGCATTAACATTGTCCTTGAATGTTAATACTTGACTAGGAATAATTAAGAGTAGTGTTCTCTATATCATCTCACTATCGATTCAACTAATCGATTGATATAGATAAGAACCTTCTACTCAAGGACGTTATTATACTAAGTTATTTGGCACCAATACACATAAGTACAATAACCATAAGAAATGCCTTTATATATAAGAAATATATATACAAGAATATGATACAATGAGTCCAAAAAGTAATCATCATATGATTGGCTCTAGGGCTCTCACTAACAAAGATAAAGGTATTTCTTCGTGCTTAGTCGTTGAAACATGTTTAGCGGTGCTATCTACCAATACCTGGTGTGTAGATACGGGAGCCACTGACCATGTCTGCAATACTCTGCAGGGGTTCCAGAAAACCCGACGGCTAGCTGAAGGAGAAATCGTGGTCTATATGGGCAATGCTATGGAAGTAGCAGCAGTTTCAGTGGGAGTTTTTTATTTGTCTTTTGAGAGAAATAAAGTATTAGTTCTGAGAGATTGCTTATATGTACCCACATTTAGAAAGAATTTGATTTCAGTTTCTAAGTTAATTATGGATGGATATTCTGTTGCTTTCAATAACAAAGTTGTTATAAAAAGAAATAGAGAGATTATCTGTTCAGGTACTATGATTGGCAATCTATATACTCTAAAACCAAGGACTCCCACAGAGGTTAATAGCTCATCGTTTAACCTAAATAAAAGAAAGGAGCCTTCTAAGATGAATCAGACATATCTTTGGTACCTTAGGCTTGGTCATATTAACCTTAGTAGGATTCAAAGGTTGATAGCTGATGGGCCCTTGGGTTCATTAGTAGTGGAAGACTTCCTGACCTGTGAGTCTTGCTTAGAAGGTAAGATGACCAAGAGGCCTTTCAAGGTTAAGGGGTATAGGGCCAAAGATATGCTAGAACTGATTCATTCTGATTTATGTGGTCCTATGTCAATCCAGGCTAGAGGTGGCTTTGAATATTTCATCACCTTCATTGACGATTATTCGAGGTATGGATATATTTACCTGATGCGCTGCAAGTCTGAATGCTTTGATAAATTCAAGGAGTTCAAGGCGGATGTGGAGAAACATCGAGATAAAAGTATCAAGACACTACGATCTGATCGTGGTGGCGAGTACCTCTCTGGAGAGTTTAGGACCTACCTATCAGAAGCTGGGATTCAGTCCCAGCTGATTGCACCCGGTACGCCCCAACAGAACGGTGTGGCAGAAAGAAGGAATAGGACTCTTATGGAAATGGTTAGGTCAATGATGAGCTATTCAGACTTACCTGATTCATTCTGGGGATATGCTCCGGAAACGGCAGCGTACATACTGAACTTGGTTCCATCAAAGTCAGTTCCTTCACTCCAACAGAACTGTGGACTGGGCGCAAGCCCAGTCTATGACATGTTCGCATTTAGGGTAGTCCAGCACATGTGCTGAAGGGAGATACTGATAAGTTGGAATCTCGTACGGAGGTATGTTTGTTCGTAGGCTATCTTAGAGGAATGAAGGGTGGTCTATTCTATAATCCTAAGGATCATAAGGTAATTGTTAGCACAAATGTCAGATTCTTAGAAGAAGACTATGTGATGAACCATAAGCCCAAGAGTAGACTAGTGCTTGAAGAGTTAAGAGGGGACGTTCCAACTTTAGGACCAATTGTACAAGAAGATACACCACATGTCACTGCACCGCGTGTCACAGAAGATACACAGATGCTGCCTCGTCGCAGTGGGAGGGTTGTTAGAGAGCCTGAAAGTTTCATGTTTTTGGGGGACTCATCAGACTTGGTCTCTGGTAAACATAAACCAGATCCCTGGACCTATGACGAGGCCCTCCAAGATAAGGATGCAGATTCTTGGCAAAGGACAATGAACTCTGAGATAGAATCTATGGATTCTAATCATGTCTGGAAGCTAATAGAACTACCCGATGGTGTAAAAGCCATTGGATGCAAGTGGATCTATAAAAGAAAGAGAGGATCAGACGGGAAGGTTGAGACCTTCAAAGCTAGGCTTGTTGCGAAAGGGTATACTCAGAAAGAGGGTATCGATTATGAGGAGACCTTTTCACCGGTAGCCATGCTTAAGTTGATCCGGATTCTCTTGTCTATAGTAGCTCATATGGACTATGAGGTATGGCAGATGGATGTCAAGACAGCTTTCCTTAACGGAAGTCTTGAGGAGACCATCTACATGAAACAGCCAGAAGGGTTCATTGAAAAGGGCAAAGAGCATCTAGTATGCAAGCTTAATCGGTCCATTTATGGATTGAAGCAAGCTTCGCGATCATGGAACGTTCGCTTTGATGAAGTAATCCAGTCATATGGATTTACTCAAAGCCCGGATGAGTCATGTGTATATAAGAGATGTGATGGAAACGTAGTAGTGTTTCTTGTACTTTACGTAGATGACATTTTGTTAATTGGCAACAATGTCAAAGTGTTATCAGACGTAAGGGTCTGGTTGTCAAAACAGTTTGATATGAAGGACTTAGGAGAAGTGGGACACATCCTTGGGATCAAGGTTATAAGCGATCGCCAGAAAAGGATGTTGTACTTATCCCAAGCTTCATATATTGACACTGTCCTGGTTCGTTTTAGCATGGAAAACTCCAAGAAGGGTTTCCGTCCCTTCAGGCATGGAGTTCCTCTATCCAAGGAGATGTGTCCGAAAACATTAAAGGAGATAGAGGAAATGAAGGCGGTTCCTTATGCTTCGGCAGTAGGAAGCCTCATGTATGCTATGTTGTGTACGAGACCAGACATCTGTTTTGCCGTGGGCATGGTTAGCAGATATCAAAGTAACCCTGGACAGGGACATTGGAATGCAGTAAAGCATATATTGAAATACCTGAGACGGACTAGGGATTATATGCTGGTTTATCGGGCAGACCAATTAGTCCCTGTGGGTTATACAGATTCGGATTTCCAGTCAGACAGGGACAAGAGTAAGTCTACCTCAGGATTTGTATTTACTTTAGGAGGTGGAGCCATTGTTTGGAGGAGTGTCAAGCAAAAATGCATAGCAGACTCCACCATGGAAGCTGAGTATGTGGCAGCCTCAGAGGCAGCTAAAGACTCTGTATGGCTCAGGAACTTCATCATGGACTTTGATGTGATTCCTGTAACGACCCGAAAAATTCTCTTAATATTTTCTTAAAATATTGAGCATGTCTAGATAATTTTCCGAGGGGCCTAGAAATATTAATACAAAATGAGGCCTAGAAATCCATATTTTTTTCATTTAAATTGAGAAAACTAAGTACTAATGGGCCTTATATGGGCTTTTTAGTACCATAATTATTGGAGAATTTTAGGTAAAAATTAATATAAATATAAAGGGGTTTTAATGAGAAATATTAACATAATTATGGGGGAATTTTTAGAGGATTTTCGGAATTTTGGGGAAAATAATAGAAAATAAAAGGAAAAGTAAAATAAAAAATAAGGTGCATGGACCAAGGATTGAACCTTGGACCTCTTGTATAACCATGCATGCTCTAACCAACTCACCTAGCAAGGGAATGTTATGAGGAAATGAAGTGGATATTGGTTAAGGCTTAGAAGAAGATGAAGGGTCATGGAGAGACTCTTCATTTGCCTCCTTAATGGGTATAAAGAGGGGGGTTTGGGAGTTACCTTCTTCCTTCCATGAATTGCATTTTCTTTCCTCCTCCTTCCTCATCCTAGCCGAAACCTCAAGGAGAGGTTCTCCCTTGGAAAAGCTCCACAAGAAGGTCTCATCTCCAAGATCTAAAGGTTTTCCAAGGATACAAGGGCAAGGGGGTTCAAGTGTCCAAAGGATTTATAATTTCCTTCTCTTTTAAGGTTTAAAAATCAAGATCAACCAAGGTAAGACTCCCTCACCTGTAACATAATGGCTTTTTATGTGTTTTTTATGTTTCTTGTGATGTTGGGTGAATGAAAATGAAAGAAATCCTTGAGGGAAGTTTTGGCCATAAAGGGGTACCCCCTTTTCTATGTCCAAAAACTTAAAGGAAGAGTTCATGAAATTGTTACTACCTTTTTGTAATGAATATATGATGGATACATGGTGTTTGAATGCCCTGATATAAAGGACTTGGAAGAATTCGGCCAAGTCATGAAATGGATAAATGTTGATGCATGAAGTAGGCTATTGTTCTAATGATTGTTTCCTTGCTATATAAATGTTTTAGGCCACGAAATTTTGTGGAATCTATGCTAAGAGACCGCTGTAACATTCGGCCAAGGGACCTTAAATTATGCCTTAAAACAGATTTTTAAAGACCTTCATGAAGTTATGGTTAAATCAAGTGATATGCATGTGATTGGGTGTTTTATTTCATGATGGAAATAATTTATACCTTAGGGTAAGTACCTTATCTAAGTTGTTTGAGCCTAAACTCATCCTTCATTCTATGTATTGATGTTTAGAAAAATGTTACATGTACCCATATGCATGATAATCCAAGTAGAACTCTAGATCATACACCTAGACTAGTGTTTGGTGAAGTACAAACTACTTTTACACTTGTGAATGAATTTTTATGAAAAATATGCTTTTATTCCCATGTTAGGTGAATGATTATGCTATGAAATCCCTACTGTGAGTTTCAACAAATTACAAGAATAGGGGTTAAGAATAGGTTCGAGTACAAAGCATGCCCCTAAACTAGTGTTTAATGAAGCCTAGACTACCTTTATGCTTGTATATGACCTTAATGATAAAATATGTTTTTGTTTACATGTTATATGAACTTTTATACCATGTTATACATACTGTGAATATTGGCCAATTACTAGAATAAAGGCTAAGAATAAGTTCAAGTACAATTCATGCACCTAAACTAGTGTTTAGTGAAGTCTAGACTACCAGTGTACTTGTAAATGACCTCTTATGTAATGTATGTTTTTATTTCCATGATTATATGACTCTTATGCTATGATATCCTTGCTATGAAGTTTCGGCCAGCATGTATTAAGATGAGAAAAGAAAGATTAAACTAACATATTGCCTTAATTAAGACAAGCATGTTATAAGTATGATGTATTGATGAAACTAGCATGATAGTTGCTTCACTTACATGTGTTAAAAGAAAGGTCCTTCCATGTCTTGCTATTATGCTAATGATTATGCCATGAAAGTATGCCTATGTTTATGAATGATTGAATGCCTATAGTACATGTGATATGAAAGAAAGAAAGAATGCATGTTCTATATATGAAAGTATGCTTATGATTATGAATGATTGAATGTCTATAGTACATGCAATATAAAAGAAAGAAAGAAAGAAAGAAAGGAATGCATGTTCTATATGAAAGAAAGAAAAAAAAAGAATGCATATATGTATTTTACTTTAAAGAATGGCTTGTACCGGGTCTTGAAAAAGATCCACGGTTCTGGACTACCGAAGCTGTCCCTAGGCTGAAAGATAGTAAGCCTAGAATGTAGACCCCTGTAGGTCGGGATTAGCTACCTCGCATCCTACATAGGGGTATGCGCGCAAAAGAAAGAATGGGTACAAAGCCGGGGACCCCAATGATATGATGATTATGTTTAAACATTTAAAAGTATGTTTTTAAAAGTTAAGCATCCTTATGTATATGCATTCCACTCATGCATTCATTCATGTTATGCATTATGCTATGCTAATAATGTTTTATGTTTATGCTTCATGTTAAGAAATATGCATGAGAGTAAATGATCTATGTCATGATTTTGTTAAGAAGATGCTCATATGCTATGATAGGAAGTATGCCTATGTTTATGCCATACGGGTTAGTTTACACTTTATAGACATGTTTATACCATGTATTATGCCATGTTAAGAATGGTTAATATGTTATGGTTATACCATGTATTATGCCATGCTAGAAATGTTTATTGTGTTTATGTTTATGCCATGTAGCATGCCATGATTAGAATGTTTACTATGTTTACGTTTATGCCATGTTTCATGCCATGCTAGGAATGTTCACTTATGTTATTGTTCATGCCATGTCACGTATATGATAAGTGTTTCAAGTTGTTATGTTCTAAGTAGAGCACCAAGTATGTTAATGTTGCATGTGCTCATTATGAGATGATGAATGATTTTTGTAAGTAGGAAAGAGTCTTACTAAGTCTGCGTGCTTATAGTCTTATTTTCTTATACCGCAGATCATTCAAGGGGACAATGAGGAAGCAGCAGGAGGGCAAGAACGCATGTGTGTGATAGTGACTTGGCCCAGGAAATCATATGTTTATCGTTTATGCTAGAACTTTACTTTGGTCACTTATATGTTTGAATGCTTGAATAATGACTTATGGAACTCTATGATGTGATGTTAAGTACGACATGATATGATGTTTAAGTATGAAGTCAATATGCCGAGTTTCCATGTCATTATGTTAAGGATGGTAGTAGGGCAGGTATGTGTAAGAAATAAGTTATTTTGCTGCCTTATGATGTCTACATGCCCTAAGTATGTTAACGTAACGCCGCTTTACGAAAAAAAAGAAAAAAAAAGCGGGCGTTACAATTCCTGGTTTACCAAGATCTATCACAATCTTTTGTGATAACAGTGGTGCAGTTGCAAACTCGAAGGAACCACGAGCCCATAAGGCAAGTAAACACATAGAGCGCAAGTACCATCTGATACGAGAAATCGTAAAGCGAGGTGAAGTGGCTGTCACCAAGATTGCATCAGAGGACAACCTGGCAGATCCTTTCACTAAGCTCTTCCAGCTAGAGCTTTTGATTGACATGTGGAGGATATGGGAGTCAGATGTATGACAATGAGAGAACAGCAAAGTCTTTGAGTATAAGTGGGAGATTGATAGATGTGTATACTGAAAGACATGCTTCTTTTATATATATGAACATCTTTATTTTGAAAAGAGAATCACAACTACACTAGGTGTCTGTTTATATTAGTACATGCATGAAGTCCAATTACTTTACATTGTAGATAACATGGTATGTGGTGTCACACGGAAGATCATGTTATCAGTTCTTTGCTTAGTATAAATAGAGGCTCACAACCGAGATGGAATTGGACAACCCATCGGAATGGTTGTAGTATAATTAGGTGTGGTTGGTCTTGACCATAGGATTACACTAGTGTGCTTTGAGTACATTGAGCAGGACCAAAACACGAGGTTATCTAATTTGCACTGACTCGATAATTGGATAGGACCTTAAACTTTATTATGGAGTACGATCCCTTAATCCCGATATAATAACGTGCATATATTATTAACTATTATTTCTTTAATTTACCAATGGGCGAGATCTATTCTGTTAGATCGATAGGCCCAGTAAGTTGGAAGATAATATTAATAATATGATGTGCCGTTGATTATTGACGGAATCCGTGTCCTGGTGAGTCAGGTTGATGATGCCCCTTTGATGAGCTCGAAAGGTTCATCATGCTAAACCCTGCAGGTGGATTTGATCCGGCATGATGATAAGGTCGAGTGATACTAGTCAAGGATCCAGAAGTTAATTAATTTAAATTGTCAGTAATTTAATTAATTAACGGGCATTCGAAATCTTAAACTCGGGGGGATGGACGACTCATAATAAGTGGAGCCCATATGTAAATATGGGGGTTGGTGAGGTAAGTCAATGAGGGCCCTTTAGTGGAATGGATCCTCATTAATGGACCGGGTCCATTAGTAGGCCAAGATTCAACTCCTCCTCATGGTCCCTACCGTAGCCCTATAAATACCCCATGGTGGCATGGAACCAAGTTGATGATTAATCCAATAGATCACAAGAAATCCTAGCCTCAACTCTTCTCTCCTCTCTCTCTTCCGTCGTTTCACTCGGCGCCGCCGAACAGAAGAGAAAAATTCTCTTCTTCCAATTAATTGCAACGCATGCAATTAACTTTTGCTTTTCTCCACTTAATTGCAAGCAACACATGCAATTAAGTTTTCTCTTCTCCACGGAACGGTGCGCACGGGGCCATGCATGCAAAACGGCGGTGCCGTTTTCTTCTTCATGCACGGGTGCGGGCTGATTCCAACGGTGGAGAAGGATTTAATTAAGTTACTCATAAAACTTAATTAAACGAGGTGGAGACCTGCTCAACCGTTCTTCTCCATGGACCAACACGCACGGGGACATGCATGCAAAACGGCGGTGCCGTTTTCTTCTTCATGCGTGGGTGCAGGTGGATTCAAGGTAGTGGAGGAGTTGTTTAATTAATCGACCGGTTGGCTTCGGCTGGCGAAGGCTGGCTTAATTGGAAATGCATGAAACGCATGCAATTAATTGGATGAAACAACGCATGCTCATGCTCTATGGTGGCCTTCTCCTATAAAAGCTGCTCATGGAAACTTGTGGAAAATAGAGAGAAAATAGAAAAGTTGCTCACGGCAACTTGTGGACTGAGCAAAGTTGCTCACGGCACAACTAGTGAAGAAATTTCTTCTCCAAGCGAAGTTGCTCAGATAAGTTGCAGTAGAGGAGGATAGAATAGTAGGATTTGTATTTGGATTATCTCCTTGGAGCGACCGGCGGCACCCTTTTGTTAGGGATTGGTTGGCGCAAGGAGAAGGGATCGACTTGGTGACTACGGGTCTTGGTAGATCGTCGCCCACACGACGTCCAAGCGGGGAGGGTCATACGGTAGAAGATCGTAAGGTAACGGAAGGTATATTCTTCCTTGGCTCCTTTCGTTACGTTATTTTGTGCCTTATTTATTTGCCTTGTCGTCTTATATTTGTTATATAATTATTGTGATTGTGAATCATAGTTAATAATTATTTAACTGAACCCCGACCATAAACATAAAAGTCGGCGATCAACTCGTATCCTTTTCCGCGGTCGAACGGTCGAGCAAATTGCAATACCAATTTTGGTTATTGGCTAAGTTGCAATTTGAATCGTTCGATACGGCACGAGATGGTCGATGGGAAACAGCTCTTCACTCGGATTAATTTTTAATCCGTAGGCATAGAGAGGTCTCTCAGATCGACTAGGTATTCGCTTAGGAAACCCACCAAGCCATACCCATCACTAGGAATGTCCAAAGTGGACATATGGATACTAAGGTTAGAACCTTGGCAAGGGAAGATCAAGCCTTGAGGGCAAGGCTTGATAAATTGGAAAAGACCCTAGAAAGATTCAAGGTTGGATATAAGGGATTAGATTTAGTGTTGGGTAGTCTAAAACCCAACTATGATAGATCGGGTTTGAGATACCGGTCTAGAGTTTCCAATGCCAACAAAAAGAAGTAGGCTGGGGAGGCATACAATTATGGCAAGAAGGAGAAGTCCAAGAATGGCAAGGGGGGTCATTCAAAGGAAAAGAAAATGACTTAACCAAGGACAAGGTGTCTAAGGTTAAGAGGGTTCATTTTGTAGGCCAAGAATCATCGGTGGCTCACCGATGTGGTCTAGTGTGGATTGAGTCACCTTGGGAGGTGGCTAGGGCTAAGAGCTCAAGGGGGAGCTCTAGGAGCCTTTGGGGTCCATGGTAAATGGATCTCAAGAGGTTTTCTCCTAGGAAATTAGATGAAATGTGCCAAAAGGGTTGAAAGACTAGGGTAAGTTTTAATCCTAGAGAATTGACACATTAAAAAGAGTTTTAGGGAGAAAAAGGTGAAAATAGGGTGTTATTCGATAAAATTAAGGTTTAAGGGGAAAATACCATATAATTCAGTGCTATGAATGTATCATGGTCAAGTATTAGAGGATATATCAATGAAAGACCAGAATTAGGAATTTTGGGAGATGTCTAAATGATACAATTTAGAAAAGGTTGAGTTTCGTGTCAATCTTGGGATTTGGAGTACATTTATTTGGAAACATATTTTTTCCAAGTAGACATAGGTTACACAAATCTCCCCATGAAATTTCAGATTTTTTGGAGATTTGTAGAATTAACTAGGCATTTCTGAAATTATGCTGAAAACCTGAAATTCAGGTATTAGTCGACTGCCCTGGGGGGCAGTCGACTGGTCTCGGCCCAGAAACCCTCTGTTCGTTTTGCTAGTCGACTCCCTGGGGGGCAGTCGACTGATCTAAAGGTGTAGGTAGAAAAGACCTATTAGATGATAAGAAATTACAAAATTGGAAGCATAGGAAAGGTTCATAAGAGTTTATGTCATGGTTTCATTGATTAAAATCTCATGACTTGCTTATATTGGATAATAGGATATGACCTTAAAATTAAAATCCATGATTATACTCCTTGAACAAAGGTTTGCCTCATAATTTAATGGTGATTGTATGAAATGAGGTTATATGGATATCATGGAATTTAAGGAAAATTGATGAGTGCTCTAAATTCATTGGATGATATTGAATGATAAGTCTTTGATGAATGAAAGAATATGAAAGTTTCCCATATGTATCTAGGATTAAGAGATAAAAAGGGGAGGCTTTCATCATATTAAGGATACATAAAAAGGAGAGATGAGGATAATTCCATGTGTCAAATTATAATGATAAGCCTTAGCAAACACATGGAATTATAGATGGATTTGAAAATTGATACAAAATGCCAATGTTTAAGGAAATTAGAATTGATACCAAAAGTCAAGCACATTTGTATTTTTCATGGAACCATATTTTCCTAGGATAGGGTATATCCTAGCAAATGTGCTTGCAAATTCTTAGGGTTTTCCAGGTTTTCTAGGTTTGTTTAGAAGGGTCTAGGGTAGAAAACTTGGGTTGTTAAGTTAGAGTTAACTTGACAAAGGAATGTGTGATGTTAAGTTGGGGTATAACTTAACTTGGTATTATGGGGTTAAGTTGGGTAGAACTTAACCTTGGTAAAATGAAAATTGGGAGAAGGCATAGGTAAAGGAGGGAGGTTGCCTCTTGGTTGCCTTGATTTTCATAGAAAAGTTATGGGTTTTATGTTAAACATGAGAATGGTGATAGATACATGGTTGAATGTATTTTTTCCAAGAAGGTATAGGTACCACAAAGTTCTTCACAAAATTTGGAAATTTTTGGAGATGTATGGAATTTCTGGCGCATTTCTAAATGTGGTCTGAAAAACTAATTTTCAGAGTATCAGTTGACTGCCCTGGGGGGCAGTCGACTGTGTTGGAGCAATCGACCCTAAGATGGTCCGGTGTGACCATGGGTTTTGATGTTTAGGCAAAGAGTTTAAGTTAGGATTACCCTTGTATTCTGATATGCGTATGTTGAGTGTGCAGGTTGTACAGGTTACACATATGGACTTGACTGGACGGCCTCAGTTCGGTGAAGGATGGCATGGAGGCAAGCTGGAGGCTTGCATGCGCATCCAAGGGACCTTGGAGAGCAGGGACGATGAGCTGATGGGCACGGACTTCGAGGCGTACGTGAAGGGTGGCATGGAGGCAAACTGGAGGTTTGCGTGCGCATCCGAGGGACGAGGGCCGAAGATAAAGAGGGCGCGAAGGAAACAGTCGAGGCTGCGGAGGAGGAGTCAGTCGAGTCGTGAGGATCGAGTGCTGTGTGAATGTACTCGGGAAAGGGTTCAGCTAGGGACCAGTCGACTGCCCTGGGGGCAGTCGACTGGTAGGTGGCTGGTGAGCTGGCAAATTCGAACGTTGGGAGTGTCAACGGTCAAATTTGGCTGGTACCGTCGACTGCCCTGGGGGCAGTTGACTGGTAGCAAGAAATCAGCCCCGAGTCCTATTTAAAGAGGACTTTGTGGTGGCTGAGTTTCTTGACGAATCTTGTCTTGATTAAAGGAAAGATAGTAGTCTTTGTGCTCAGAGGTTCTCAAGGTGTTGTGGTGAGGTTTCTCCACCCACAAGGAGCGACGAGAGCTAGCCGGAGGTTATCCGGGGAGTGATCCATCGACGGATTCTTGGATTAGTCACCCGGCCGGGGTGGATACCAAGTAAATCCTCGTGTTAGCATTGGTTAATATTTGTTTGATTATTTTTATTGTATATTCCGCTGTGCAAACTAACCGTGTAGGAAGAAAAGGAGTTTGAATCGCTATTCACCCCCCTCTAGCAAGGCATATCCATCCTAACAATTGGTATCAGAGCAAGGACCGCTCTTGATCGGACTAACCGCCGAGGGAGCACACGCTAGAGGAAGTAGAACAATGAAAGACAAACTAGGGGATGAATCTACACTCCACCTCCCTACGACAATGAAGATTTCGGGTATTGGAGGATGCGCATGAAGACGTGGTTTGACATGGATTGGGAGTGTATGATGGTAATAGAAGAGCCCTTCGAAGTTCCAAAGGACAAGCACGGAAAGAAGCTTCGTCCTAGATATTGGACTCAAGAGCAACAAGCTTATTCTAGGGCAAACGAGAAGGTAATTAGTACATTGATTAATATTTTGCCTAACCATGTTTTGAGTAGTGTAGGGGTATATAAAGATGCATGTGATCTATGGAAAAAGATAGAAGAAATCCATAAAAACCCTACACAAGTTCAAGAGCCCGAGGAGATAAGTCAAATGGCTCAAGAAGAAGAAAAAGGATAAGAATTATCAACATCATCAAGCGAGGTGGAAGAATTGAGTGAAAGGTCATCCACCTCATCAAAAGAAGAAGATGAAGTTAAGAATTGAGGGGGAGGAGATACCCTCAACCATGCTGGATCAAGAAGAAGAATCTACATCATCCATGGTGGAAGAAGTCAACCTAGTCCTTAGCCCCTGTATGTCATTACATATATGTGAGCTACACCCAGTATCAAGTACCCAGGTGTACGAGGAAATAGAGTGACATTCAATAATGAAGATGCCTGAAGATGATGGGGCATCGGATGCCTTCTTCTTCAAGGACTCAAGATAAACCTTACAGTTTCTTCGCCAGTGGCCCTCCTTGCCACAATGATGGCAAGTGCCTTTTGGTGCTTTTTCAATCCTTTTGTCCTTAGTTAACTTATTGGTGTCCAAAATGGAACGCAAATTCAGAGAAGACATGATCAAGTGATTATCCTAGAAATACAAATTGAGGTTATGTGATGAGAATGATAAAGAATGCATCAATATACATTCATTAAATCCTATTTATTTTTCAAATTGAATAACCCTTTTTATTAATTCGGGAGATCGTAGGAACATCTCCAAATAGGTTGATATCCATCCATAGATAAGAACAACCATGGCTGGGGCCATCAAGTTATTCTTAGATATGAAGGTAGGTAATTATACCGATTACATATTACGTATATGTAACTATCACATTATGCTATCAACTAATTGAATGTTTGCATAAATCATTGGGTTGTTAACTCGTTAACAAGTATGCAACAATATACATAGCACCCAACTGCACCTCTCTTTACATCGACCTTGGCTATGGCACAACAAATCGATGCTCCAAGCTTAAGGCTGACCCATTAATCAAGAAATAGTTTTAATATGGTTAGAGCTCATTCAACCGTTTAGTCATGCTTGGATGTGTCCAACAACCAAAACTAAGGATTGACCTCTGACTCCAACTATATTAATCATAAACTAATTCCATGGTTTGAACATGTCGAGGTTCAAGCCGGGCATGGATGTGTCCATCAACCCAAACGAGAAACAAAACTCTAGTTCTAACCATATTAATGGAAGGTGTTGGCCTTTATATTTTGTAAGGGGTTTTGGGTCTCATCCTTTTTCTTTTATGCACATTCATGATATATAATTATGTCATGTTCTAACGATTTCCTTAATAAAGTATGTATGTGACTTAATTTATCAAGTCTCATTAATTGAATTAGGAACCGGATTTCCTAATTCTAATTTCATACTTTATTCAAGGAATTGTTTTTGGGAAACAATTTCCTAAATTATCATAATCAATTTCAGAATTAATATGTTTAAGACTTTGATTTCTCTAAATCAAATCTTATTAAATTAAGAGACAGATTCCCTTAATTCAACCACATATTATTTTCATGAAAATCTAATTTAAGGAAATATACTCTATAGGAAACAATTTTCCTAATTAATTTTGGAGACAATAATATGTAAGAGCATCACCTCATAAATCAAATAAGGAAATTATTATTTGAGAATCACCTCAAAAATTTCTAAGATTTGATCACATATTTTATTTATGAAAAATTAATATCAATAAATAACTTAATTTGGACGGCTCCCTGAGGCTCAATCCAAATTAAACATTTGAGAATTTAAATTCAATTTAGGAAATTTAATTATAACAATTAACTTTAAATTGGACGGCTCCCCGAGGCTCAATCCAAAATAAAGAATTTTATAAATAATTTAATTTCCAATTATGAATTTAAATGCCAATTAATATTCCCATAATTTGTCTAGACTTTCTTGAAAGAAAGTGCCCAAAATTGCGAGCTTTCCATAAAGGAAAAGTTTCCAAAAATAAAAATTTTCAGAATAATTGTAAGTTTCTGGTACAAAGAAAACTTACGTATTTTCAAGATTGGAAAATTTCCAAAATAGAAAATTTCCAAAATTAGAAAGTTTCCAAAAATGGAAGGTTTTCAGAATTATCATAAAATTTCAGAAACAGGGATATTTCAAAAGTTTGCGAAATTTCATGAGGATTTCCAAACTTTGAAATTCCTAAATCTAAAATTTACAATAATTGGAAAATTTTCCAAAATTGAGATCATGACAAAGTTTTCTACAAAACAATTATATGATTATGTCGAACACTAACCGGCTCTGATACCACTGTTGGGACTGGGTGCATGTTGACATGGATGCGGGTTCGTAATTTTAAAATTAATTACGTGCAGCGGAAGGTTTAGCATAAATAATTTCTCAAATTATTTAACCACACATCTAAGCATGCAAATCTTATCTTGTGTAGACATGATCATATATTTAAATTTTATAGAAACGTAAACTAATTTACTTATTACCACGCGTAACTCGAAGGAAGGGACGAGATCCAACCGTAAGCGTCCCTCAGAAGCTCCGCCTCTATTTGCGTCCACGCCGAGTATCTTCGGGATGACTTCGCAAAGTCACGAGTTTCGTGTTCTCGAGAACTACTAGATTCTCCGAGAACGCGACAAGAAAAACCAAGATATAAGTAATCACATTGGAAAAACTCACCACCAAGGTTGGCCGGAATCACAATTCCGGCGAGGAGGAGGAAGATGACTTGTGCCCAATCCCAAGGTGATGATGGCCGGAGAGGAAGATCGTCCCAATGGAAGAACTTCGTTGACTCGGTGCTTCTCCTTGTGCTCACGGCAAGAAGAAGGGAGAAAAGGGAGAGGCCGGCCAAGAGAAAGAAGGGAGGAGAGGGAGAGAGCCCAAGCAAGAATACTTTGATTATTTCGAATGAATTCCAAGCCTTGTCTTGGGTCCTTTATATAGTGGTCTCTCAACCGCCAAGTCTCTTTTTTTTTTCTTATGGAATAAATTTTCATAAAAAATTTATCATATAAATTTTCTATGACTTATTCCATCATGCCAAGTCTTGATTTTATATCATGGTTAAAATCATATTTTAATTCATGATAAAAATCAACTAAGTCTCTTTTTTCTTATGTAATAAATTTTCATAAGAAATTTATCATATAAATTTCTTTATATAAATTTCTTTATCATGGTAAATTAATCTATGATTGATTTTATAAAATAAAATAAACCAATCCATGATTTATTTTAATTTTCATGAAAAATAAATTTCTTTATATAAATTTCTTTATATAAATTTTTTTATCATGGTAAATCAATCCATGATTGATTTTATAAAATAAAATAAACCAATCCATGGTTCATTTTAATTTCCATGAAAAATAAATTTTATATAAATTTTTTTATATAAATTTCTTTATCATGGTAAATCAATCCATGATTGATTTTATAAAATAAAATAAACCAATCCATGGTTCATTTTAATTTCCATGAAAAATAAACAAAACCTTGGTTTATATATATAAAATTTATATCATCCATAATTTTATAAAACAAACCACTTGATTTATTTTATAAATTGAACCAAACAATTTGGTTTCCTCCCTTTGTTGTGGCCGACCAAGCAAAGAGGGTGGAGACCCTCTTTGGCCGGCCTCTCCAGGCCACGCCCCAATGAATTAAACTCATTTAATTCATCTATTAATTCTTAAAAAGACTTAGCCATTTTACGTTTCCGATGCGTCTCTGAAAAAATTCAGATTCGACTTATCGTTTGGCTCAACCAAACCTAATCTCTCTTGATTGAAAAATTCAATTTTCAATTCGTTTTAAATCCCTCGGATTACTCGTAGTGCGTGTGACTAAATAGGCTTTCGATTTATGTTGGCCGTCTATAATTAACCAATTATAGAATGATAATGAGTGGCACCTAGTAGTACATCATGATCCCCAATTAATCGAAAGATCAACGGTTGACCTCAGAAACAATTCTGAAACCCTTCAGCAGCTATAATGAATCGTGCCCCATTCCCTTCACCATCTTATACCTACTTGGTTCAGGACATGGTCTATGTGTGTCAGTCCCCACTAGGCTGACTACGTCACACCTAACCCAAGTAACGTTTTCTCGTCCTACGGATTCTAATTACTCTCATGTATCTAAGAGATTTATACTCTGAACATGTTATGCTCTAGCCAGAGGCTTCGAGTAACAGTTTGACGATAGGCCTTGGGTATACATCTCCTCGCAAGGAGTGGTGAATCCTTTGTAGGTTGTTCAAACATCTTCGGGCACTTCGGCTTTTACCCAATCATCCTGGGTCCACACCTCCTTGGAGATGCTTGCTTAAGATGTCAAAGTATAAGTCTCCATGATCAAGATGACTTGAACACTGCAAGTCAAAGGAACATCGCACTTAAGCTGCAGTAAGAACTTCATTGACATGTCTATATGTAGACTACCATATGAAGTTTTACAGCCAGTCACTCCAATGAACTAGTTCCCTTAACTAGCATTCATGTTTATCTCCGGACACCCCAATGTCACCAGCCAGTCAGAATCAGCTGATTAGAGAATAACCCATGCTAGTCTCAACAGAATTGATAGTGTCTGTAACGACCCGCCTTCTCTACCTTAGACGGACCGTTACTTGTCTACTTATTGACTCTAATGCACGACTAAAATGAGAAACTTTCTTTTCTTTTGTATTCAAATCTATCTAAGAATAATATTCTAACTTTAATAGTCATGCACGATGCAATGGCACACTTCCTTTCTCTAAAATGCGTAAAGGAAATACTTATTAGAATATGAATGCAACTTTTCTAAGCATATTTAAAGCAATAAAACTTAATTCAAGAGGAGACTAACAACATCATGACACATGCATCAAATAGATAGAATGTAAACCTTACTTTTCTACCGAATTTACAAGCATTTTAAGCACAATTAGGACTTAGTCCAAAAGGGAATACTAAGCACAAGAATAAGTCAAAAATTCAATGTATCAACATGCTAACTACACATGCCCTTGCTCATCTAGTGCATTCACAAAAGTATGCATACTAATTGAAATGATATGGAATCTTCATTCTACAAAATTGAGCATGTAAAACTATCCGAAGCATAAATGTTTAATAAACTCCATAACACAATAACTTGGAATTTGGAAACCTTAAACATTGCATTTCAAATAAGCTAAACTGTCTCGTCCTAAGGACCTCTCCAAGGTCAACCACCACACACACGTCGCTCAGCACCGCCTCGTCGCCTTCCTTCAGAATTGCTTGCCTTTACCTTTGCCTGCAGTAAGAGGAAATGCAACTATTAAGCATAAAGCTTAGCAAGTACTATCTAGCTCACAAAATCTCGAAATGTGCAAGCATGCTTTTTAGACAATGGAAGATCACATGAGATACTTTTATGCTTGAAAGAAACACTAAAACATGTATAACTCAAGACATGCATACTCAAGCATTAATAAGTCAAATCACATGAGATACTTTTATGCTTAAAAGAAACACTAAACATGTATAACTCAAAACATGCATACTCAAACATTAATAAGTCTTAACTCACTTTTTCTTGGCTTAACTTGAAACTTTAGCAATTCTTTAACTTTAAATCTTTCTTTAACTTTTAGAAAACTTCCTTAAACTTTAGAAAAACTTTACTAAAGCATATACTTGAAAATAATAACTCACTTGGATCCACTTAAGACGTAAGTACCATCTTATGCGCGTTCCCTAAAAGGTTGGGGTAGCGAGCCGCCAATCCTAATAGAGCAGACCTTGGTCTACCAGGGCCAAGACCTTGGAATTGGACACCTGGATTTCTTTAACGACGCCCTTGGATGCCGGGTACTGGCCTTAGAAAATAAAATAGCTTTTCTTTCTTTTCTTTCTTACCTTTAAATGCCTTGGCATTTTATCGAACACCTTGTGTGCCCAAATCCCTAAGTCTTGACTTTTGGGGATTTCGTAAGGCCTTGGCCTTCTCTTTTCTTTTTCTTCATCTTTCTTTTCTTTTCTTATAGATTTCTTAGACCCTAAACTCACATAGGATACTCTATCAAATATATATAAGCATATAATGAACTAAGATCACATGCAAAATCTTAAACAAAAAGGAAATATCTCTTTTAAAACTTTCAAGGGAAAATTCTTGTGGAAAACCGCCTCTTACTGCAGGTGAGCAGTACTTACCTCGATATCTTGGACTTACAACCAAGAACGGCGTCGGAGGTTCCGGAGAAACTCGGAGTCTCGGAGATTTCTTCGCGCTCACGCGTTCCTCTCGTCACGGGGAGTCCGAATTTAGGAAAATCTCTCGGAGGAGAGCCTTGGCCGGCCACCGGAGGAAAGCCCTAGGCTTGGTGTGGTTTCGCCCAAGGGAGGAGGAAGAGGGGAGGTCGCGTGCGTGAGGGAGGCCGTCGACGCCGCTAGGTTGGGAGAAAATTAACCTAAAACTCGTAACTCCCTCTTTTATACTTATGGGGGGCGAATTTACCTAATTATACCTTATCTATTGTTTCGCTTAATCTATTTCAACAAAAATGAACTAGCCCAGCTGGTCCGCCCATTCTCCTCTCACAGCGTAGGTGAAGGGTTTGATTCCCACTTACGCGATTTTTTATTTATAACCCTTTTTGCCACTTTCGTTTACGGAAAAATTCTATAAAAATATCCATAAATTTAGAATAAATTCTAAGATATTTCTAAAATTAGTTTCGAGAATTTTCGGGCGTTACAATCCCCCATACCTTATAAAAAGTTCGTCCTCGAACTTAAAACAACTCTGGGTATTTCTGCCTCATGCTGTCCTCTGGTTCCCATGTTGCCTCGTCTACTCTGTGATTTTGCCATATGACTTTCACTAATGGTACCTCCTTGTTTTGCAATTTCTTAACTGCTTGGTCTATTATCTGAATAGGCCGACTATCATAACTGAGATCTTCGCGAACTTGTACCGTCTATGGCTCTATCACCTGGGTGGCATCTGGGATATGCTTCTTCAGCATAGAAACATGAAATACGTTGTGGATAGCTGACATCTCCTGAGGTAGCTCCAACTCATAAGCTACTTTGCCAACTCTTCTAGTGATGGGGTATGGTCCTACATATCTGGGACTTAGCTTGCCCTTCTTCCCAAAACGCATTACTCCCTTCATGGGAGCCACTTTGAGGAACACTGTATCCCCAACTTCAAATTCTAATGGTCTGCGCCGTGTATCAGCATAGCTCTTTTGGCGGCTTTGAGCTGTTTCTATTCTCTGGCGGATCTGCTGTATGGCTACGGTGGTATCATCTATAAGATCTGTCTGTAAGCCTAACTCTTGCCTCTCACCACCCTCGTACCAGTAGATAGGAGATCTACACCTCCGTCCATATAAAGCCTCATAGGGTGCCATGCCGATAGTGGCCTGATAACTATTGTTGTAAGCAAATTCCGCTAAGCACAAATATCTGCACCAACTGCCCTTGAAATCTAAAGCACAAGCTCTGAGCATATCTTCTAGTACTTGATTAACTCTCTCTGTCTGACCATCTGTCTGAGGATGGAAAGCTGTGCTGAACTTCAGTTTGGTGCCTAGAGCTATCTGTACGCACTCCCAGAAGTGCGAAGTGAACCTACTGTTCCTATCTGAAATGATAGTCTTAGGGAATCCATGTAGTCTGACGATCTCCTTGAGGTATAACTAAGCTAGTTGTTCCATGGAATAGGAGATCCTGATGGCTAGGAAGTGGGCAGACTTAGTCAATCTGTCTACTACTACCCAGATTGCATCATATCCATTCGTTGTTCTGGGTAGTCCCACTATGAAATCCATGGAAATATCTTCCCATTTTCATTCTGGAATCTGAATAGGCTGCAGAACTCCACCTGGTCTCTGGTGCTCTGCTTTGACTCTCTAGCAGGTCAAGCAGGTACTGATATATCTGGCCACGTCTCGCTTGAGTCCAGACCACCAGAACCTTTGCTTTAAATCTTGGTACATCTTGGTAGAACCAGGATGCATAGAGTACGGGGTACTGTGGGCTTCTTCTAAAATATTCTTTCTTAGTTCCTCATCATTGGGGACGCAAAGGCGGTCTCCAAGATAGAGGATGCCACTATCTGATATTCGAAACTCTGAATTTTCTGCCTCTTGGGTCTCCTGCTTGATCTTCTGGATCTCTGGGTCTTGACTTTGCTTTCTTTGTATATCCACAAGCAGGGTTGACTCTAGAGTCAATGCAGAAAGTTGCCCAATTATTACCTCGACTCCAAAATCCTTTATTTCTTTCTGAAGTGGTAGAGACAGTGATGATAGGGACATCAGTGCTGCATAGGATTTTCTGCTCAGTGCATCTGCCACTTTATTAGCTTTACCTGGGTGGTAGAGGATTTCACAGTCATAATCTTTGACCAACTCTAGCCACCTGCGCTGCCTCATATTCAGATCCTTTTGAGTGAAGAAGTACTTCAAACTCTGATGGTCTGTGAAGATTCTGCACTGCACTCCATACAGGTAGTGTCTCCAGAGCTTCAGTGCAAAGACCACAGCTGCTAGCTCAAGGTCATACGTAGGGTAATTCTTCTCGTAGTCCTTGAGCTGTCTGGAGGCATATGCGATTACTTTACCGTCTTGCATGAGGACAGCTCCAAGGCCCATCTTGGATGCATCACTGTAGATGTCAAAGGCCTTGTCACCCTCTGGAACAGTCAGGATGGGAGCACTAGTCAATCTTTTCTTCAGTTCTAGGAAGCTGTGCTCGCATTTATCTGACCACTCAAACTTCTGATTCTTTCTGGTCAGGGCTGTGAGAGGAGAGGCTACTCTGGAAAAGTCCTCCATAAATTTTTTGTAATACCCTGCTAGGCCTAAGAAGCTTCTGATTTCACTGGCATTCTTGGGTCTACACCAGTTACTGACTGCTTCTATCTTGGCTGGATCAACTTGAATGCCTTCTTTGGATACAATGTGACCTAGGAAGGTCACCTGATCTAGCCAAAACTCACACTTTGAGAATTTTGCATAGAGCTTCTCCTGCTGAAGGATCTGCAGCACTATCCTCAAGTGTGTAGCATGGTCCTCTGGAGTCTGTGAGTATATGAGAATATCATCAATAAATACAATGACGAATTTATCGAGATACTCCCTGAAGATGTGGTTCATCAGCTCCATGAAGACTGCTGGAGCATTGGTTACTCCAAAAGGCATCACTACAAATTCGTAGTGGCCGTATCTTGTCCTGAAGGCCGTCCTGGGGATGTCACTTTCTTTAACCTTTAGTTGATGATACCCAGAACGCAGATCTATCTTCGAGAACACTGTAGCCCCTTTGAGTTGATCAAATAAATCATCTATTCTAGGAAGGGGGTACTTGTTCTTGATGGTTACCTTGTTCAGAGCTCTGTAGTCTATGCACAGACGCATAGACCCATCCTTCTTCTTGATGAAAAGTACAGGAGCTCCCCAGGGTGAATGACTCGGGCGAATGAAGCCCTTGTCTAGTAGCTCCTGGAGTTGCTCTTGTAATTCCTTCAACTCTGCTAGAGACATACGATAGGGGGCCTTCAAGACCGGACCGGTACCTGGTACTAGCTCGATCTCGAATTCCACTTCTCTGTTGGGAGATAGTCCAGGTAGTTCTTCTGGGAATACTTCTGGATACTCACAGACTACCCGTACATCCTCCTGCTTGCACTCTTCCTTTGCTTCTATGTCCACTATGCGTGCAAGAAAACCAGCACACCCTTGTTCTAGCATCTGGTTGGCTGCCAAGGCTGAGAGGAATTTCTGAGTCTTCCTCCTTGGGGCTCCTTGAAATTCGAACGGTGGTTCTCCTTCTGGACTGAAAACCACCTTCCTCCGGCGACAGTCCACTGAAGCGCTGTACTTACTGAGGAAATCCATGCCCAGTATGACGTCGAAGTCTTGCATCGCAAGGACTATTAGATCGACATATAGCTCTCGGTCTGAAATCTTGATTGACACAGCCCGGAACCTCTGGGTGGATTCCATGATTTCCCCTGAGGGGAGAGTTGTCAGGAATCTGGACTCCCAACTCTCTGCAGGCACCTGTAACTTACTAGCAAAAGGTACTGATACGAAAGAATGGGTCGCCCCAGTGTCAAACAGTGTAGTAGTTAAATGCTGAAAAATAACGATTTGACCTGTTACGACCGTGGAGGCGCTGGCAGCTTCTTCCTTCGTGAGGGAAAAGACTCTGGCATTGGTCGAAACTGGTACTGCTTCCAACCTTCCCTGACTGATCTGAGGTCCCTCCATGTTAAATCCGACACTTTTGATTAGGTTCCGAAAATTTTCGGAGAATTACCAGATAGATTCCGGGGTTCCGAGTCCTTGGATATAAAATTAGGGACTAAATGTACTACAACAAATAGTTACAAGGGCTATATCGGATATAACAGTAAGCCCTAGGGGTGTTCTTGCGAATAGGCTGAAAGTGGCTGGACTAAAGTGCAAAATGCCACAGCTTATTAACCTAGCTCTTCCCCCGGTTGTCGCGACAATCCCCGCAGCCGCAACCCTTTTTTTTTCCCTTCGCGCGCGTGCCCTAGCCGACTCCACACCCGATCGAGAAGCAACGACAACGCCAACTTCCTTCTCCCGAACCCTAGCCGCCGGCGACTTCTCCGACACTTTCTCCTTCTCTTCTCCTGTAGCCGCAGCCAAGCTCCAACTCGATCCCCTCTTCTCCTTTCATTCTTAAGCGAGCCTAATCACAGCAGAATACTATCCGTAGGCCACTGGGATTAGCTTCTCGCCAGGGATTGTTAGGATGCTGGGAATCAAATAGGGCGCCTACGAATCGGAGATTGGGCTTCAGTCCCTCACCTTCTGTTTGCGGTGAGGATCTACCACTAGGATTTGAGGTAAGGAGGGTGGCTTACTATCCTGTAAAGAGGCTTAGGTTATTTTAGATCAGTGGTTGTGAATCGATTGTTCAATTTCCTATTGATTGGATTTTTGATGTGGAATTTACGCATATGTTAGGTGACAGTGTCTTCATCTGAATCGGGCTGTGCGGAGGAATTGAAGTAATCCTGTTTGATCGGGAATTGTTGGGCTTAGCTCTGTTTCGGTGATTGGAGTGGTCGTGAGCCTGAGGAATTCCGGCCGTGTAAGGTGAGCCTTAATCCACATGCCAGTTTTTGATCTTTTGGTAAAGAGATAGCTGTAGATCTTAAGATGGGAAATTGATATGGTTGGCTAGTTCAATTCAGTAGATCAGTTGTTGATTTGAATGGATGAACTGGGTTGCAACTTAGGATTTGATGGGGTTTGATTGGATTAGCGATCAAATTGATAGTTAAGTAAGTTTGAACTTATAAGGTGATTAATTGTAGGCTAAACCTAAATTAGAAAATCTAATCCCAAACAAACGAGGATTAATCATTTAATTAGGGTTAATTAAATGAAGAGGGATGGATTAGGTTAACCCTAAAATGGATTAGGGATTAATTAGCTAGTTGTTATTTGTGTAATAGCTAATTAAATTAAATCCATGATACAGGAGCTTGACTTGGATTATATTTTTGACGGGTGGTTCTGTCTCGTTGATACGGACTTCACCTATTCGGAGGCGGGTACCTTTTGACTTATCTATCTTGATATTGTCATTTTGTTATGCATAGAATATTATAGATAGTAGTAAGATCCTACGCTATCCCTGGTTATTATGTTTGATCTGGATATTGTGGTTTACCCCTGTTTATTATGTCAGTTCTGGATACCTGTTGTTTATCCTTGAGTTATTATGCTGTTAGTTCCATACAGTCTCTAGTATTGTCATCCCTACATGTATGCTTAGATATCGTAGTGTATCTCTTGCATTTGACCTTGAGGGATCTGTATTTCAGTTCAGTATACCTTGTAGGATACCTGTATTTCCTGTTATAGGATTTCAGACTGAGACTTAGTATACCGAGGACTTGGGAGGGAGGTATGTGTATCTATCATACACCATCCTTGCACTGTTGCATGCCGGCGATCAGCGACTCCCTTGTGGTTGAGCCTAATCGTTTTCCGGTACATGACGGGCACACACGGCCACTCATGGGTTAGTGGATACCGTAGATGTGTGCATTTGCCCTGTATTGCTCCGTTCGGCCACTATTTGGAGGGTGAGCGTGAGCGTGGTAGCAAGCAGGGATCCCTTCTCGTACTGAGCCACGAGGAGATGAGAGCTTGACTCCCCCATTGCTTGGGGTCGGAGCGGAGTCTCCACCAGCATCCTGTCCACCTGGTCACTCAGGAGCAGTGATGGCAGAGTGTACAGTTGTCAGAGCCCTACCCGTTCAGACGTCCCTATGACAGGTGTACGATGATTCTGTCTGGTGTCAGGGGTGACACATGTCATTGCACCATGTGCATATTTTGCATCGTGCATTGTTTGCTGCACTTGATTCTTGCACTTGTTTGACATTGCATATTCTGGAGCCTTGTTATCTGAGCTTATATGTCTATTGGTTTTCCTTTGGTATTTCTTACCCTCTATACAGGTTAGATGGATTCAGGTATGTATCTATTTCGGTATGTTCAGTACTAGTCATTCCCTACTGTTGCTATGAGACTGTAGTAGCTAAACTCTTATTGTTAGTATAACCTCCTATGCATATCTATGGGTATTCGCTGAGTTATGGACTCACCCCGTTGCCATATATGTTTATTTCAGGTTGATGTCTGCGAGGAGATCCCGAGCCGCCAGTCCCCAGCTCCAGAGGAGCTCTTTTTGATTTTGGTTTTCCGTTGTTTCATTTATGGACCCTGTAGTATTTACTATGCTTCCGCTATTATGCTTTTAAACATGTATGCACGTTTTATTTGATGGCATTGTACTTTTGAGTCCTATGTTGGACTTCGTTTGATTTTGGTTTTGTTCCTGCCCCCTGGCAGTTCAGGTGAGTTCGGATTTGGTCTTTCGATAGTTAAAATCATATAACTATTGTTCTGCATATATCTGAGGCCTGAGGCCCCTTAAACTGCGTGGTTGTGTTATATTATCTGTGTGTATGTGTAAATTGTCCGCCGGACAGGGGAGGTGCTGTCCGATTTTCTATTGGCACAGCGGCTCCTGGGTCTCGGGGCGTGACACTCCAGTATAGTAGGCATGTAATGTAACTGAGGCTTGCCTCCATACTGTACGGACTGCTGAGGGAGTACCTTAAACTTGTTTGGGCAGTCTTTGGATCTGTGTCCCTCTTGTCCACATGAGTAGTACCCAGTTACACCTAAAAGGCATGCTCCTGGATGGGTCCTCCCACACTTAGGACAAGGTGGATACCTAGCTTGCTTGTTCTCTGGGTTTCCTTTTTGGCTGCCAGGCCACTGCTTCCTTTTGTGGTTCTTGTTCTTCCAGTTCTGGTTATTTGGCGGAGGCTTCTGGCCTCCTGTTGTCTTGCTCTCAATCAGGACTGGCTTCTGCTGTGTTTGTTGTGCCTTGATGCTATTCAGATAGTGCTCTGAGATTAGTGCACTACTGACCAACTCCTCGCTGGTCTGGGGTCGGTGCGTCCCGCTATTCACGTTGAGTGCTATCTCAGGGTTCAGCATGCGGAGCATCAGTCTGACTCGCTCCTTCTCTGTGCTGACTAGCTCTGGGCAGAGGCGAGCTAGTCTGTTGAACTTTGCGACTGCTTCTCCCACTAGTAGGTTACCTTGTCTGAACTCCATGAAGTCCTCGTAGTGCTTGTTGGTAACCCGCATGTGGAAGAACTCCTCATAGAACTCTTGCTCGAAATCTGTCCAGCTCATCTGGTTGACTATCCTCTTACTCTTGACCCGCTCCCACCACATACGAGCATCTCCAGTTAGGCAGAAGGAGGCACATTTGACCTTCTCGACTTCTGGCCAGTCAAGAAGCTCCATTGTGCTCTCTAAAGTCTTGAACCAAGCCTGGGCATCCCAGGGCTCAGTCGTGCCTGAGAAGCTTTCGGGTTTCAGCCTCTGCCACTGGACGAGGTATGCTTCTTGTCTTCGGTTCACGGCAGGGGTCTCCTGTGTGACTGCTGGAACTTCAGCCACCACTGGAGTTCCCACTCCTGCTGTGGGTGGTGTAGGGGGCACTGGGTGCTGATTTGCCATCAGTGTGGCGATGGTCTTCTGTTGCTCTGAAATCTGGGCTTGCATTTGAGCAATGACTGCCATCAGGTTTGGCTGTTCTGTGCCAGGCTCATTGTTATCTTGAACTGGAGTGCTGTTCCTTGCATTAGGAGCTCGGCCTCTTCTTGCCATCTAGTAATGTATAAGGGCATAAGCAATCACTACTACATCTCTAGGCATAAACTTGTCTTCTTACTTAGTAACCTAATATCCATTCTAGGGATTAAACATGATTCCGTGATACTAAGGTATTAAACATGCTTCCTTGTTCTATACACATAGGAGTAAGTACTTAAGCATTTCTCTATACTGCAATTAAATAAAGGAGCAATAGAAAAACTGAAACTTAAAACTTTCTTACTTGAAGACGGCAAGGCTGATGCTGATGTGTGTGTGATGCTGGAGAATGGGAACTGCTCTGATACCAACTGTAACGACCCGCCTTCTCTACCTTAGACGGACCGTTACTTGTCTACTTATTGACTCTAATGCACGACTAAAATGCGGAACTTTCTTTTCTTTTGTATTCAAATCTATCTAAGAATAATATTCTAACTTTAATAGTCATGCACGATGCAATGGCACACTTCCTTTCTCTAAAATGCGTAAAGGAAATACTTATTGGAATATGAATGCAACTTTTCTAAGCATATTTAAAGCAATAAAACTTAATTCAAGAGGAGACTAACAACATCTTGGCACATGCATCAAATAGATAGAATGTAAACCTTACTTTTTACCGAATTTACAAGCATTTTAAGCACAATTAGGACTTAGTCCAAAAGGGAATACTAAGCTCAAGAATAAGTCAAAAATTCAATGTATCAACATGCGAACTACTCATGCCCTTGTTCATCTAGTGTATTCACAAAAGTATGCATACTAATTGAAATGACATGGAATCTTCATTCTACAAAATTGAGCATGTAAAACTATCCGAAGCATAAATGTTTAATAAACTCCATAACACAATAACTTGGAATTTGGAAACCTTAAACATTGCATTTCAAATAAGCTAAACTGTCTCGTCCTAAGGACCTCTCCAAGGTCAGCCACCACACACACGTCGCTCAGCACCGCCTCATCGCCTTCCTTCAGAATTGCTTGCCTTTACCTTTGTCTGCAGTAAGAGGAAATGCAACTATTAAGCATAAAGCTTAGCAAGTACTATCTAGCTCACAAAATCTCGAAATGTGCAAGCATGCTTTTTAGACAATGGAAGATCACATAAGATACTTTTATGCTTGAAAGAAACACTAAAACATGTATAACTCAAGACATGCATACTCAAGCATTAATAAGTCAAATCACATGAGATACTTTTATGCTTAAAAGAAACACTAAACATGTATAACTCAAAACATGCATACTCAAACATTAATAAGTCTTAACTCACTTTTTCTTGGCTTAACTTGAAACTTTAGCAATTCTTTAACTTTAAATCTTTCTTTAACTTTTAGAAAACTTCCTTAAACTTTAGAAAAACTTTGCTAAAGCATATACTTGAAAATAATAACTCACTTGGATCCACTTAAGACGTAAGTACCATCTTATGCGCGTTCCCTAAAAGGTTGGGGTAGCGAGCCGCCAATCCTAATAGAGCAGACCTTGGTCTACCAGGGCCAAGACCTTGGAATTGGACACCTGGATTTCTTTAACGACGCCCTTGGACGCCGGATACTGGCCTTAGAAAATAAAATAGCTTTTCTTTCTTTTCTTTCTTACCTTTAAATGCCTTGGCATTTTATCGAACACCTTGTGTGCCCAAATCCCTAAGTCTTGACTTTTGGGGATTTCGTAAGGCCTTGGCCTTCTCTTTTCTTTTTCTTCATCTTTCTTTTCTTTTCTTATAGATTTCTTAGACCCTAAACTCACATAGGATACTCTATCAAATATATATAAGCATATAATGAACTAAGATCACATGCAAAATCTTAAACAAAAAGGAAATATCTCTTTTAAAACTTTCAAGGGAAAATTCTTGTGGAAAACCGCCTCTTACTGCAGGTGAGCAGTTCTTACCTCGATATCTTGGACTTACAACCAAGAACGACGTCGGAGGTTCCGGAGAAACTCGGAGTCTCGGAGATTTCTTCGCGCTCACGCGTTCCTCTCGTCGCGGGGAGTCCGAATATAGGAAAATCTCTCGGAGGAGAGCCTTGTCCTGCCACCGGAGGAAAGCCCTAGGCTTGGTGTGGTTTCGCCCAAGGGAGGAGGAAGAGGGGAGGTCGCGTGCGTGAGGGAGGCCGTCGGCGCCGCTAGGTTGGGAGAAAATTAACCTAAAACTCGTAACTCCCTCTTTTATAGTTATGGGGGGCGAATTTACCTAATTATACCTTATCTATTGTTTCGCTTAATCTATTTCAACAAAAATGAACTAGCCCAGCTGGTCCGCCCATTCTCGTCTCACAGCGTAGGTGAACGGTTCGATTCTCACTTACGCGATTTTCTATTTATAACCCTTTTTGCCACTTTCGTTTACGGAAAAATTCTATAAAAATATCCATAAATTTGGAATAAATTCTAAGATATTTCTAAAATTAGTTTCGAGAATTTTCGGGCGTTACAGTGTCCGTATTTATCAATTCATCAACTAGGGACAATTTTAATACTTCACAATTGCACATGTAGAGATAATCACTAGTTGTAAATTCGTCACAAATTCTCTCATGCTGTGAATTGTATTGCGGACATTCAGTAAATGAGTTTAAGATCTCAATCAAATACATAAATATGTATACTCAAACAGTGAATATCCATTTATTAAAATAAATGATTACAATCATAAGGCGATTGCCTTAGGATACTTCTCTCATATCACTAACAAAACCTGGGTTTTGATAATGACAAAGGGTTCAGAAGTTAAGATGTTATTGTGATCTAACTTGTTCACTGAGTGTGCAGGAAGAAGTCCTAGGTACACTAGGCAAGAAGTCCTAGCAAAGGGCTGGGCAAAGAAGTCCTGGTCAAGGACTGGGCAAGAAGACTTGACCGGAAGTCGGGCAAAAAAGTCCTAGTTGAGGACTGGGCAAGAAGTCCTGGCAAGGGGCTGGGCACCGAAGACCTGACCGAAGGTCGGGCAAAGAAGTCCTGGTCAAGGACTGGGCAAGAAGTCCTGGCAAGGGGCTGGGCACCGAAGACCTGACCGGAAGTTGAGCAAGAAGACGTGACCGGAAGTTGGGCACGAAGACCTGGTCAGGTGGATTGGGCAAAAGTCCAACCGGAGGAGCCGCTTGGCAAAAGGTAAACTCTCCTGAGAGGTGTAGGAGAGGACGCATTCCCTGTCAAGGGAACAGTAGGCATCGGTTCGACCTAGGGTTCCATTTGGAAGACCCGAAGTCAGAACCAAGATAGCTACGGCTGTAAACAATGACCAACACTCTTGCTTGGTTTATTTTGGAACTAACCTTGGTTACAGGGACCGAAGGATTGTGTTTCTGCAGCTCAGACGCCCCAAAGGAGTGGGGTGGTTCACTGGGCTAGGCGCCCGGGAGGTCACGGGCGCCCAAGGTAAAAGCCAAAAACTGCCAAGAAGCAAGATTGCTTTGAACCACACTGGGCTAGGTGCCCAGGAGGTCCTGGGCGCCCAAGGTCAAAGCCAAAGCAGTCATCGAAGCAAATCTGCCACGAAGCCAGTGGACCAGGTCAACTCAGGCACCCAAGAGGTCCCGGGCGTCCCAGTCAGCCCAGGTGTAGAATCGAAGGGGATAAGCACTGACCGAGCTATGGATTGAGGTTCCCGCTAGTGAAGGCACGTGTCAGGCGCCCCCAACGGATCAGGCGCCCCCATGGGCACTATAAAAGGGGCTCCACCCCAAGGCTTCATGGACAACTCTTTCCAACACTCCAAACACTTTCGCTCTCACGCTGTGCTCCAGCGAAGTTCCATTTCGTTATTTCAGCGGCGACGACGACCCTCTGCTCCGGAATTTAATAGATCTCGGGCGTCGGTAAAGTTTTAGATTTATGTAAGTGTTGTAATTTGTTTTTCAAATTCTATATCTGTACTCTCAATCTGTAAAGATCATTCCGAATATAGAATTGCCCAAAGTAAACGGTCAAGGACCGTGGGCCTTGGTGTAGGAGCCGACCGTGACTCCGAACCAAGTAAAAAAATCAACTTGTGTTCTTGTGCAATTTGTTTCCTTCCGCTGCGTATTTGCTCTTTTTTAGTCCGAAAAGTTTTTAACGATATTCATCCCCCCTCTATCATTTTCTTCAATCCAACAAGTGGTATCAGCGCAGGTGGCTCAAATCTGGTGCAACCACCAATTTGAGAGTATTTTTGGATTTTATGAAATTTTTATTTTTATTTTTTTCAATTTTTTTTTTCTTTAATCGAGGTTGGTGCAACACCGCTCGATCATTTTTTCTCTATTAATTTTTTATTCCCACACTACTAATCCAAGACTAAGTCTTGGGACAGAGTTTCTCTGTTTTTGTTTTTCACAGAAGATATAATGGTCATGCAAGAGGGTTTCAGCACAACCAGACCACCACTCTTCAGTGGAGAAGACATCTCCTACTGGAAGAGTCGGATGGAAGTCCACCTAAAGACTCAGGTGGATATGTGGATTATAATTCAATCTGGTCTTGAAATCCCCAAGAATGCTGAAGGAGTGACTCAACACTACTCAGAATGGGACTCCTCGCTGAAGAAAAAGATCGAGGCTGATGCAAAGGCAACCCAGACACTGTAATGCGGATTAACTAAAGAGGAACTGAACTGGGTGGGTCCCTTCAACAATGCTAAAGAACTCTGGAGCAAATTAATTGAGTTGCATGAAGGCACCTCCGACACCAGAATCAGCAAAAGGGTCCTACTACTGAACAGATTGTACACAATCAAAATGAACGAAGGTGAATCAGCAGCACAGCTCCACGCCAAGATCCAGGAGCTGATGAACGACCTGCATACAATCGGTCACAAGGTAGAAAATCATGACCTTATCAGGTATACCTTAAATGCATTCCCAAGAAATACTCTGTGGGAATCTATGGTAGATGCTTACAAGGTTTCTAGGGATCTTTCTAAAATTAAGTTAGATGAATTATTTTTAGAATTAGAATTACATGAGCAGACTAACTGCACTTTGGCCGAGAAAGGTATAGCTTTTCTTGCAGGTAAACCCTAAGGAAAGGTAGCCAAGAAAAAGCCTCAACTTGCACCCGAGTCTGACTCAGACTCAGACTTAGAAGACAGTGAAGGGGATCGACCCAAGTTGGTTCGGCTAGCCTGGGACTACTACAAGGAGCTGAAGCATCAGACCAATAGAAGGAAAGCCAGCCGAAGAAAGGAAGATCCAGCTGAACCTTCAACTTCGAAGTCCAAACCAAATGTGACCTGTTACGAATGCAACAAGAAGGGACACTACAAATCGGAGTGTCCTAATCTAAAGGAAGCCAAGAAGACTCGAAGGAAGAAGACTCTTCAAGCCACGTGGGACGAATCTTCCTCCGAAGAAGAAGAAGAGGCCCCACAGTTAAACCATCTTGCCTTAACCGCTTCGGAAGGCATAGACACCGGATCAGAATCGGAGCCGGACGACGGAAGACTCACAATTTCGGAGAACGACAAAATAACGGTAAGTGGTTATTCTGAAGTTGAGTTATCAAAGTTAATTTCTTACTTATCTCGTAACTTGGCGAAAGCCAAAATCTGAGTCGAGTCCCTCCGACAGGAAGTAAAACTCCTGAAAGAGGAAGTTGACTCTAGATCCTTGACCGAGAAGGTTCAAGAAGGAACCTCTACTCAAGTTGAAAAACTTGAGAAAGAGAACCTCTCTTTGAAAACTCAAGTGAAGGACCTTAGAGCGGCTTTAGAATGATTCACTTCGGGTTCCAAGGGTCTTGACATGATCCTTAGAAAATAGAAGTCTGTTCTAAATCGATCCGGGTTAGGGTATCGAACCAAGTCGAGACAACGATCATACTATGCTGTATTGAACCAATCAAGACCCAAAGTTCAAGCATGGGTACCCAAACATTGCTTGAATAACCAAGCTGGACCAAACCATTATTGGATCCCTAAGGAAAAGATTCATATCTTGCCTAACCATTATCGTGGCTTTAGTCCAGGGGAAGCCAATTTAAAAATAATTTTTATAATTACATAATTTTGTTATTTGAATTGCATGCTTGATTGTTTATTTATTTCTATAAATTTTCATGTTTAGACCTAGGACTGGTTAGACTAAGGACTGAAATAGTTTAATTGAAATTTGAAAACCTAGTATTGGGTGGAGGTGAGATGATAGTACGTTAGGGAAGTCATTTTGGCAGAACTAGCCGAAGCTACCGATCCAAGATCTAAACTAGTTAGACCAAAATCTCTCAAGGAGTAACTTGAAGATGATTTTTCAATAAAAGGCTTTGTCAAGAAAAGGGTTGATGATCTAATAAGGCTACGACCAAAGAAGGCCTAGTGGCTTGCCAAGACCTAGAAGCCAATTATTGAAAAACAAATTTACTTTACTATTGTCAGATTTGAATCTAACACAAATTTCAATTAATCTTAGATTCAACCACTTTTCAAAATAAACTTAAAACTTAATTAAATTGTTTTCAAAATTAATTCAATTTTTCAAAATTAATCATGTTTTTTTTAAAATAAAATCCTTACTTCTATTAAAACCTGTCTCACAAACCCATAAGGTTAACGTGATTGATAACTATAGATTGGGTGAGACAGACTAGGTTGTGAAAATCAATTTAAGCTATCCTTAATTCTAATTGGATCCAAATCAATAAATTCTTTATGTGTAGGAACATAAAGATTTGGACCAATGGATGTTGGATAGTGGGTGCTCCAGACACATGACTGGAGACAAATTGAAATTCACCAAACTCAAGTTCAAGAACCTAGGCTCAGTAGCATTTAGCAACAATGCAACACTCAAAGTCATTGGGTCAGATAACATTGAACTCAAATCCGATTTTGTAATTAAAAAGGTACTCTTGGTTGAGAACTTTAAATTTAATTTGCTTAGTATAAGTCAATTATGTGATACTGGCTATGTAATTACCTTTAACAACTCTAACTGCCTGATTAGAAATTTGCAAGACTCAGAAGTCATGCTTAAGGGCACTAGGAAAAATAATGTTTATACTATAAATCTACCCTTAGTACCTAAATGCCTCTTAACTCAGTTAGAAGAATTAAACCTCTGGCATAGGAGATTAGGTCACACTAATCTAAGACTAATTTCAAAAATCACCCAACTTGGTCTAATTAAAGGAATACCAAAAATTAAGAATCATGAAAACATGATATGTGACTCATGTAACCAAGGTAAACAAACCAGGTCTAATCACAAGTCAATTCAATCAGACCTAACTCAAACCACGCTTGAGCTCCTGCACCTTGACCTATTTGATTCACATGGAGCCAAGCCACTAAGCGGAAACCGGTACTGCTTAGTCATTATCGACGACTACTCTAGGTTCACCTGGGTTAAGTTCCTAAAGACTAAGGATGAAACCCTAAACCTGTTTATCGATTTTTGTAAGATAATTGAAAATCAAAATGATACCAAAATCAAAAGACTTAGGAGTGATCACGGGGGAGAGTTTATGAATCAAAGGTTTGAAGAATTTTGTAGAATAAATAGGTATATTCACAAATTCTCATGTCCTAGAACCCCTCAGCAAAATGGGATAGTAGAAAGGAAAAATAGAACCCTACAGGAAGCCGCTAGGACTATGCTCAATGAATTCAACCTAGCTAATCAATTTTGGGCAGAAGCAATTAGTACGACATGCTATATCTAAAATAGGGTCCTAATTAACAAACGACATAATAAAACTCCCTATGAACTATATTACCATAGACTTTCAAACCTACACTACCTAAGGGTCTTTGGGTGCAAAGTCCATATCCTAAACACCAAGGACTACCAAGGGAAATTCCAGTCTAAGTCAACCCCTGAAATATTTTTAGGATATTCAACAACAAGTAGGGCCTATAAGGTCTACTATAGACAAACTAACAAAATTGAAGAAATAACTAATTTAATTTTTGATGAGGAAACCAATCCAAAACCTAATAATCAAAATCAGAACTCATCAAATTTCGATCAAGAGGAAAATGAACAAATTATTGGCCCATCAATTGAGCCACTAGTTGAACCTCTAAATGAACTGACTATTGAACCAACTACTGAGTCAATTGAACCAATAATTGAACCAACCCAAGTAGTTAAACCAAATACTGAACCGAACCATCCAGTCAGACCTGAGGCTGAACCAAGTTCTAGAAGAACCAAGAAACCCAGACTCAGTCACCCAACTGATCAAATTGTGGATGATCCAACTTTAGGAGTCAGAACTAGGTCTTCCTATAGAAATCTTAGTCAGATCGCACTGATTTCGAAAATTGAACCTAAGACTATAGAGGAGGCCTTACTTGATCGTGATTGGATCATAGCAATGCAAGAGGAGTTAGCCCTATTTGAAAGAAACCAAGTCTGGGAACTAGTACCTAAACCTGAGGGCAAATCTATCATAGATACTAAGTGGGTATTTAGGAACAAACTAAATGACCAAGGGGAAATAATCAGAAACAAAGCCTGCTTAGTAGCTAAAGGGTTCAGTCAAGTCGAAGGGTTAGACTACGACGAAACCAATGCCCTAGTACCCAGACTTGAGTCTATTAGAATGTTGTTAGCCTTTGCAGCCCATAAAGGATTTAATCTTTACAAAATGGATGTTAAGTCAGCCTTTCAGAATGGGTTTATCAAAGAAGAAGTCTATGTAGGATAACCCCCTAGTTTTGAGGACATAGAAAAACCCGACTGTGTTTACAAACATAATAAGGCACACAGACTAAAACAAGCACCTAGGGCATGGTATGTAATCAACTTACCTCATTTATAAGGAATTCAACCAAGGACAAATTGACTCAACTCTGTTTATCAAAATCTGATAAAAAGACATCTTCATTGCCCAAATCTATGTTGACGACATAATCTTCGGATCCAGTAACTCTAACTTTTTAAAAGAATTTTTAAAATTATGGAAAACGAATTCGAAATGAGCTTAGTTGGTGAGCTCAACTTCTTTTTAGCACTACAAATTAAGCAAACTAGGGATGAAAATTATGTTCATCAATCCAAATATGCTAAGGAATTAATAAAGAAATTTAAAATGGATAACTCCAAAAGCATAAGTACCCCTATGACCATAAATGTAAAAATTGATAGTGACCCTGAAGGTAAACCTGTAGATCTTAAACTATATCGAAGTATGATTGGAAGTCTACTTTACCTTACAGCTAGCAGACCTGATATCCTTTTCTCTGTTGGAATGTGTGCTAGATACCAAACCTGTGCTTAGGAAACACACTTAGCAGCCCTAAAAAGAATACTTAGATACATTAAGGGCACCCTCAATGTAGGGATTTGGTATCCTAGGACCTCAACTTTTGACCTGTCAGGATACATTGATTCTAACTATGGTGGATGCAAACTAGATAGAAAAAGTACAAGTGAAAGCTGCCAACTCTTAGGAAATAGTCTAGTCAGTTGGTGCAGTAGAAAGCAACACTGCATAGCTCTATCCACTACCGAAGCTAAATATGTTGCTTTATGAGAGTGTGTAGCACAACTCCTATGGATGATGCACACTCTTAAGGACTTCCAGCTTGATTACACCCAAACCCATGTCTACATTGATAACATAAGTTCAATCAATCTAACTAAGAACCCAATCCAACACTCTAGAACAAAACATATAGAGGTTAAACTGTTGGGCTCTCCCAGCACAAAACAATAAAAACACAGCGAAAACAAGAACTCACGAGCGAACCATGCGAAAGAAAACTCATACAAAGCTATCTATCTAATAGATTTATCTACTGTTTATACCTTTGAAGCGTGCCCTTCGGTTATCCCGCTCGCCCAAGATGCGCCGGATCTCTTGCACGTTCAAGCGTCCGTGCCTCTATTCGTATCCACACGGACACAATCTCTCAACTTTGGGAGAACTACCTTAGTTGTGCTAGCAACTTGAGGTAGCTCGAAAACACCAAGAACCTTACAGTAAGGTTTCGGCCAAGAGTGGAGGAGAGGAAGAAGAGAGGAAGGGAAGGGGAAAAGCTAAGGCAAGAAGAAGAAGACTTCATCCAAAGTCACAAGGCCCTCTTTTATAATCATCCCATGAATATGAAGAGGTTTGTGTCTCTTTGGCTTCCTAATAAAGAGCATATCTTTTTATGTGGCTCTTTATCATTTCTCATGCAAGAAAAGAATCTTTTCATCCAATGAAAAGAGACTTTTCTCTTTCCTCCATGCAGCTCCGACCGGGCCTCTCGAGCTTCCGACTCGGTCTCCCGACCAAGTCTCCCGAGTGGCAAGCTCCCGACCTAGTCTGCCGAGCTCCGACCCAGTCTGCCGAGTGCCGACCCAGTCTGCCGAGTTCCGACTCGGTCCGCCGGGCTCCGACTCGGCCCGCCGAGCTCCGACTCGGCCCGTCGAGCTCCGACTCGGCCCGCCGAGCTCCGACTCGGCCCGCCGAGCTCCGACTCGGCCCGCCGAGCTCCGACTCAGCCCGCCGAGCTCCGAATCAGCCCGCCGAGCTCCGACTCAGCCCGCCGAGTTCCGACTCGGTCTCTCTCGAGTTCCCAACTTGAGTCCCCCGAACTGACCTCCCGAGTTCCCAACTCGGGCTCAGGTCTCCCAAGTTCCCAACTCGGGATATGATCTCCCGAGTTTCTGTTGGGACCGGGTGCATGTTGACATGGATGCGGGTTGGTAATTTTAAAATTTAATTACGTGCAGCGGAAGATTTAGCATAAATAATTTTTCAAATTATTTAACCACACATCTAGCATGCAACCTTATGTTGTGTAGACATGATCATATATTTAAAATTTTACAGAAATGTAAACTAATTTACTTGTTACCTCGCGTAACTCGAAGAAAGGGACGAGATCCAACCGTAAGCGTCCCTTGGAAGCTCCACCTCTATTCGCGTCCACGCCGAGTTTTCTTCGGGATGACTTCACAAAGCCACGAGTTTCGTGCCGACAAGAACTACTAGATTCTCCAAAGGCACGACAAGAATACCAAGAGAGAGATAGGAAGACTAACCACCAAACAAAGAACGGAATCAAGATTCCGGGAGGAAGGAAGGAGTTGCGCCCGCTTCTTCTTCTTCTTCGGCAGCTGCTTGGTGGTGGCTGAAGCTCACGGCAAAAGGGGTTCTCCTTTTAGGGTCGGCAGCACTAGAAGAGGGAGAGGGAGAGAAGGAGAGAGAGAGAGGGCTTATTTCTAGATCTCTTAGATTAAATTCCAAGCCTTGCCTTGGTTCCTTTATATAGTAGCCTCTCAACCGCCAAGTCTCCTTTTTATGGAATAAATTTTCATAAGAAATTTATCATATAAATTTTTTTATGATTTATTCCATCATGCTAAGTTTTTATCATAATTTAATTTATAATAAAAATAACCATGTCTCCCTTTTCTTATGGAATAAATTTTCACAAGAAATTTATTATATAAATTTTTCTTATCATGGAAAAATCAATTCATAATTGATTTTATAAAATAAAATAAACTATTCAAAGTTTATTTTAATTTCCATGAAAATAATAAATCAAACCTCGGTTTATAAAATTTATATTATCCATAATTTTATAAAATAAACCACACTTGGTTTATTTTATAACTTGAACCAAATAATTTGGTTCTCCCTTTTAATGTGGCTGACCAAACAAAGAGGGTAGGGACCCTCTTTGGCCGGCCAAACTCAAGCCAAGATCATATGAATTAAACTCATTTAATTCGTCCAATAAGCCTTCAAAAGGCTTAGCCATTTTATTCTTCCGATGCGTCTCTGAAAAATTCAGATTCGACTTATCTCTCTTGATCGGAAAATCAAATTTTTAACTCGTTTTAAATCCCTCGGATTACTCGTAGTGCGTGTGACTAAATAGGCTTTCGATTTATGTTGGCCGTCTATAATTAACCAATTATAGAACGATCATGAGTGGCACCTAGTAATACATCATGATCCCCAATTAATCGAAAGATCAACGGTTGACCTTAGAAATAATTCTGAAACCCTTCAGCAGCTATAATGAATCGTGCCCCATTCCCTTCACCATCTTATACCCACTTGGTTCAGGACATGGTCTATGTATGTTAGTCCCCACTAGGCTGACTACGTCACACCTAGCCCAAGTAACGTTTCCTCGTCCTATGGATTCTAATTACTCTCATGTATTTAAGAGATTCATACTCTGAACATGTCATACTCTGGCCAGAGGATTCGAGTAACAATCCGACGATAGGCCTCGGGTATACATCTCCTCGCAAGGAGTGGTGAATCCTTTGTAGGCTGTTCAAACATCTTCGGGCACTTCGGCTTATACCCAATCATCCTGGGTCCACACCTTCTTGGAGATGCTTGCTTAAGATGTCAAAGTATAAGTCTCCATGACCAAGATGACTTGAACACCGCAAGTCAAAGGAATATCGCACTTAAGCTGCAGTAAGAACTTCACTGACATGTCTATATGTAGACTACCATATGAAGTTTTACAGCTAGTCACTCCAATGAACTAGTTCCCTTAACTAGCATTCATGTTTATCTCCGGACATCCCAATGTCACCAACTAGTGAGAATCGGCTGATTAGAGAATAACCCATGCTAATCTCAACAGAATTGATAGTGTCCGTATCTATCAATTCATCGACTAGGGACAATTTCAATACTTCACAATTGTACATGTAGAGATAATCACTAGTTGTGAATTTATCACAAATTCTCTCATGCTGTGAATTGTATTGCGGACATTCAGTAAATGAGTTTAAGATCTCAATCAAATACACAGACATGTATACTCAAATAGTGAATATTCATTTATTAAAATAAATTATTACAATCATAAGGCGATTGCCTTAGGACACTTCTCTCATATTACTAACAAACTCCCACTTGGCCTAATGTCAATCGCTACGGTACCAATACCACAGGCTCTAACATGACTCTCAAATGTACTTTGAGGCAAGGCCTTAGTTTAAAGGATCCGTTAAATTCCTTTCAGTGGGAATTTTTTCATTTTGTATATCATTCCTACTTATAATCTCTCTGATCAGATGATAGCGGCGAAGCACATGTTTGGATCGCTGATGAGGCCTTGGTTCCTTTGCTTGTGCTATAGCTCCATTGTTGTCGCAGTAAACCAGTATTGCTTCATCAATGGTTGGAACCACACCAAGTTTTGAGACAAATTTCTTGATCCAGACCGCTTCCTTTACTGCTTCCAAAGCTGCAATATATTCCGCTTCCGTGGTAGAATCCGCTACGGTGTCTTGTTTGGAACTCTTCCAACTTATTGCACCTCCATTCAAAGTAAATACGTATCCAGACTGAGATTTGGAGTCATCCTTATTTGTCTGGAAACTGGCATCTGTATGCCCATGTATTACCATATCTCCTTCTTCATATATTAGGAACACATCCTTAGTTCTTCTTAAGTACTTAAGGATTGTCTTGACAGCCGCCCAATGATCCATTCCTGGATCAGACTGGTATCTGCTTGCGACGCTCAGAGCATACGATACATCGGGCCTAGTACATAACATAGCATACATGATTGATCCTATCGCGGATGCATAAGGAATCTTATTCATGCAAATCCTCTCGTCTTCTGTGCGCGGACACATAGACTTTGAAAGGTTGATCCCATGCTCGATGGGAAGGTAACCTTTCTTGGATTCCGACATGCTAAACCTTTTTAACACTCGGTTTATATATGTAGACTGCGAAAGACCAAGCAACCGTTTTGATCTGTCTCTATAGATTCTAATCCCAAGGATATAGATTGCTTCTCCTAGGTCTTTCATGGAGAATGTTTTGGACAACCAAATTTTAACTGACTGTAAGACTGATATATCGTTTCCTATAAGTAATATGTCATCAACATATAATACTAGGAATACGACTGCACTCCCACTAACCTTCTTGTACACACAAGGTTCGTCAGGATTTTGTGAGAAATCAAACTCTTTGATTGTCTCATCAAAACGGATGTTCCAGCTCCTGGATGCTTGCTTCAGTCCATATATGGATCGTCGAAGCTTGCATCCTTTCATTTTATCAACTGATGTGAAACCTTCAGGTTGTATCATGTATACATCCTCAAGCAGGTTTCCATTAAGGAAAGCTGTTTTCACATCCATTTGCCATATCTCATAGTCATAATGAGCTGCTATGGCCAGGAGCATCCGAATGGATTTAAGCATAGCTACTGGCGAATAGGTTTCGTCATAATCAATTCCTTGTTTCTGACGATATCCTTTTGCTACTAATCTAGCCTTAAAGGTAACAACATTACCTTCCATGTCGGTTTTCTTCTTGAAAACCCACTTACACCCTATGGGCTTAATCCCTTCAGGTGGGTGAACCAAGTCCCATACTTGATTTTCGTACATGGAATCTATTTTCGACTTCATGGCTTCAAGCCATTTGTCCCTTTCTGAACTTTACAGAACATCTTCATAACTGATAGGTTCGTCATCGCTAATGAGTAACACGTCGTTCGATTCACTTATGAGAAATCCGTATCTCTCTGGAATATTGCGTGTCCTATCAGACCTACGAAGAGGTGGTGTTGTTTTAGGTTCAACTGATAGCTCATCATCATGAGTTCTCGGTTGTGGGTCTTGACTAGGTGTCTCCGTAATGTCTATTGGAGTTCCTTGAACTTCTTCAAGTTCAATGTTACTCCCACTGTTTTCTTGTAAAAGAAATTCTTTTTCTAGAAATACAGCATGCCTTGAAACAAACACCTTTTGTTCCAAGGGATGATAGAATTGGTAACCTTCGTTTCCTTAGGGTATCCAATAAATAGACATTTATCAGACTTAGCATCCAATTTGTCTGATACAGTCCGCTTCACATAAGCAGGACAACCCATATTTTAAGGTGAGTTAAATGGGGTTTCTTACTATTCCACGTCTCATATGGAGTAGTAGAGACTACCTTGGTCGGGACTCTGTTTAGCAAGTAAACAGCTGTCTTAAGTGCATAGCCCCAAAAGGATTTTGGAAGAGTTGCATGGTTCATCATAGACCTAACCATGTCCATCAAGGTTCGGTTATGCCTCTCAGATACACCATTATGCTGTGGTGTATACGGCGGAGTCCATTGAGACAATATCCCATTGTCCCTTAGATAATCTTGAAACTCTTGACTTAAGTATTCACCACCCCGATCGGATCGAAGTATCTTAATACTTTTGCCAAGCTGTTTCTCTACTTCATTTCTGAACTCTTTGAATTTCTTAAAAGCTTCAGATTTGTGTTTCATTAAGAACACATACCCGAATCGTGAGTGATCATCGATAAAGGTAATGAAGTAGCTATAGCCTCCTTGTGCAAGAGTTGACATTGGTCCACATACATCAGTATGTATTAGACCAAGCAATTCTCCCACTGGTTTACCTTTTCCGGAAAAGGGTAATTTGGCCATCTTGCCTTTTAAGTATGATTCGCATGTATCAAATGAACCGGGTTCAAATGATTCTAGAATTCCATATCGGTGTAATTTGGTCATGCGTTTCTTACTTACATGGCCAAGACGACAATGCCACGTATAGGAGTCTATTTGATTATCTATTCGAGCATGTTTGTTGCTAACTTCGATATTGAAAATGTCACCGGATAAATCTAACGTGTAGATACCATTGCACAAAGTTCCGGTCCCATAATGAACACCATTTAAAGTTATGTAACAACAATTGTTACTAAAAGTTAAATGATAACCCTTTTCATTCAAGCATGAAATAGATACAATGTTCTTTATTAACGAAAGAACAAAATAATAATTATCCAATTCTAAGACACGTCCAGTAGGGAGCTTTAGGAAATATGTTCCGATGGCAACAACATCAATCTTTGCTCCATTTTCAACTCGCAAATTCGCTTCTCCCTTGACGAGTCTTCTTCTATTCCTTAGCCCCTGTATGTCATTACATATATGTGAGCTACACCCAGTATCAAGTACCCAGGTGGTTGAGGAAATAGAGTGACATTCAATAACGAAGATACCTGAAGAGGGTGGGGCATCGGATGCCTTTTTCTTTAAGGACTCAAGATAAACCATGCAGTTTCTTCGCCAGTGACCCTCCTTGCCGCAGTGATGGCAAGTGCCTTTTGGTGTCTTTTCAGTCTTTTTGGCCTTTTTCTTCTTTCCCTTATTCTGTTCTTTGTCCTTCCTCTTAGAACCTTTCTTCGAGGAACCAACTAACAGTACCGTCTTCTGATCCTGCTTCACAGAAGGCTCTATAGTCTTCAGCAGGTTGAGCAACTTAGGAATGGTAGTCTCCAGCTTGTTCATCCGATAGTTCATCACAAATTGTGAGTAACTTTTGGGCAATCAATGCAGAATTAAGTCAATACTTAGTTCGTGATCCATTGCAAAATCGAGTGTGCCCAGTCGCTCAATGTACCCCAACATCTTTAACATAAACTGCGAAGCAGAAGTGCCTTCCTGCATCTTAGAGGTGAAGAGGAGTCTGGAGACTTCGAACCTTTCGGATCTCGCCTTCTCTTCAAACAACTCATGAAGATGGAAGATGATGGTATAAGCATCCATATGCTCATGCTGCTTTTGCAGCTCAGGTATCATAGAGGCTAGCATGATGCAACTCGCAAGTTCATAATCGGTCACATGTTTCTGATAGGCCACTAACTGGTCTGGAGTTGCATCTTCTGGAGGACGGTTGGGAAGTTGATCTTCAAGGACATAAGCAAGCTTTTCTGCCTTGAGGACTATCCTCAGGTTTCGAAGCCAGTCAATAAAGTTTGGCCCAGTCAGCTTATTGGTGTCCAAAATGGAACGCAAATTCAAAGAAGACATGATCATGTGATTATCCTAGAAATACAAATTGAGCTTATGTGAGAAGAATGATAAAGAATGCATCAACATACATTAATTAAATCCTATTTATTTTTCGAATTGAATAACCCTTTTTATCAATTCAGGAGATCGTAGGATTATCTCCAACTAGGTTGATATCCAACCATAGATAAGAACAACCATGGCTGTGGCCATCAAGTTATTCTTAGCTATGAAGGTAGGTAATTATACCGATTACATATCACATATATGTAACTACCACTTTATGCTATCAACTAATTGAATGTTTGCATAAATCATTGGGTTGTTAACTCATTAACAAGTATGCAACAATATACATAGCACCCAACTACACCTCTCTTTACATCGACCTTGGCTGTGGCACAACAAATCGATGCTCCAAGCTTAAGGTTGACCCATTAATCAAGAAATAGTTTTAATATGGTTGGAGCTCATTCAACCGTTTAGTCAGGCTTGGATGTGTCCAACAACCAAAACTAAGGATTGACCTCTGACTCCAACTATATTAATCATAAACTAATTCCATGGTTTGAACATGTTGAGGTTCAAGCCGGGCATGGATGTGTCCATCAACCCAGACGAGAAACAAAACTCCGGTTCTAACCATATTAATGGAAGGTGTTGGCCTTAATATTTTTTAAGGGGTTTTGGGTCTCATCCTTTTCTTTTAAGCACATTCATGACATATAATTATGTCATGTACTAACGATTTCCTTAATAAAGTATGTATGTGACTTAATTTATTAAGTCTCATTAATTGAATTAGGAACCGGATTTCTTAATTTCAATTTCATACTTTATTCAAGGAATTATTTTGGGAAACAATTTCCTAAATTGTCATAATCAATTTCGGAAATAATATGTTTAAGACTTTGATTCTCTAAATCAAATCTTATTAAATTAAGAGATAGATTCCCTTAATTCAACCACATATTATATTCATGAAAATCTTATTTAAGGTAATATACTCTATAGGAAATAATTTTCCTAATTAATTTTGGAGACAATAATATGTAAGAGCATCACCTCTTAAATCAAATAAGGAAATTATCGTTTGAGAATCACCTCAAAAATTTTCAAGATTTGATCACATATTTTATTTATGGAAAATTAATATCAATAAATAACTTAATTTGGACGGCTCCCCGAGGCTCAATCCAAAATAAGAATTTATTGATAATATAATTTGGATAGCTCCCCGAGGCTCAATCCAAATTAAACATTTGACAATTTAAATTCAATTTAGGAAATTTAATTATAATAACTAACTTTAAATTAGACGGCTCCCTGAGGCTCAATCCAAAATAAAGAATTTTGTAAATAATTTAATTTCTAATTATGAATTTAAATGCCAATCAATATTCCATAATTTGTCTAGACTTTCTCGAAAGAAAGTGCCCAAAATTGCGAGCTTTCCATAAATGAAAAGTTTCCAAAAATAAAATTTTCAAAATAATTGTAAGTTTCTGGTACAAAAAAAACTTACGTATTTCGAAAATTGGAAAATTTCCAAAATTGGAAAGTTTCCAAAAATGGAAAGTTTTCACAATTATCATAAAATTTTAGAAACAGGGATATTTCAAAAGTTTGCGAAATTTCATGAGGATTTCCAAACTTTGAAATTCCTAAATCTAAAATTTACCATAATTGGAAAGTTTCCATAATTGAAAATTTTACTAAAATTGAGATCATGACAAAGTTTTTCACAAAACAATTATATGATTATGTCGAACACTAACCGGCTCTGATACCACTGTTGGGACCGGGTGCATGTTGACATGGATGCGGATTCGTAATTTTAAAATTTAATTACGTGCAACGGAAGATTTAGCATAAATAATTTCTCAAATTATTTAACCACACATCTAGCATTCAACCTTANTTGCTTTGCTTGTGATGCTAAAATGAAAGGATCACTTTCAAAAGTTTTTAGTCCTTGATGTAAGTTGACCAGGGTAAAACCATCTTCCATTTTAATACCAGTTACATGATTGGCCCAATCACACCTAAAGACAGGCACTTGAAAGAATAGTAATCTAGTAAAATAATATCTCGTATAATTCCATAATATGATAGCCTTCCAACTGAATGTGAAATAATCATCAGTAGTAGATAGATAGATTAAATCAGTATCAGCTTCAATTGAAACACCACTATCTTGAGTCGACCTTCCAACATCAATTGTGTGGAATCGATGGCCATTTATAATATAACCTGTATAAGATATAACCTGCTTTCTTGGACCATTTGCTAGCCATTGAATTCGGCCTGAAGAGTTATCAGGAATATGTTTTGATAACCATTGAGCAAATGTTTCCATATGTCGTTTTTGTAACAACATTTCATTCCTTATATAATGACGATCTACTTGTTTAAGCTCCTCAATGTGCATCCTATTTAAAATCATTGAAGGGCGAATATTAGAATATACAAATTATATACTAGACCAAGATTAACTAATAGGGTTTGCAATTAATTATACTTACTGTAAGTAAGGTTCAATTTCTGCAGTATTGAAAACACATATCGATGTGCGGCTTGCAACACATGGTCTTCTAAAATCTTTTCTTTTCCTTGGGAAATTGGGCGACCTTCCACATTCAATCCATTCTCTAAATCTGCATTCCGATAAGAATAGGCACCAATACTAGCAAACTTTTTTATATAAGCACTACAAAATCGCATCCTTTCTTCTGCGATGTAACACTCAGATATGCAACCCTCTGGCCTTGCTCGATTCTTCACATAACCTTTAAGTGTTTTCATAAATCTAAATAACAAAATAAAATGAGATGAAAGAAGTGATGATAACAAAATGTGATTCGTTGTATAATATTTATTACCTCTCAAATGGATACATCCAGCGGAATTGGACTGGTCCACACAAGCGAGCTTCTCTAGCTAAATGAATTGTTAAATGTACTGAAATGGTAAAAAAAGCAGGAGGAAAATACCTTTCCAACATACATAGAGTTTCAACAATATTCTCCTCAAGTTGTTCTAAACGGTTCCTGTCTAATACTCTTTGACATAATTCATTGTAAAATGCACACAGCAGAAATATAGCATTGCGTGGACCTTTCGGTAAGAGATTTCTCAATGCAACTGATAGCAGTTGTTGCATTAGAACATGACAATCATGAGATTTCAGCCCAATAAGTTTGCGCTCTTCTAAAGAAACACAATTACCAATATTTGAGCTGTATCCATCAGGTAACTTTATTTTCTTCAACCTAGAGCAAAATACATCCATTTCTTTTTTAGACAATGTGTAAGGTGCAGCTGGTAAGTAATACATGTTTTCGCCTTTTTCTTGAGGATGCAATTCTTCTCTAATTTTTAAGTGCATCAAATCTTTCCGAGCATTAACACCATCTTTGGATTTTTTCTTCACATTTAACAATGTGCCTATGATATTCTCACAGACATTCTTTTCAACATGCATGACATCTAAGTTATGACGTAACAGAAGCCCCTATAAGTTAAACACATAAAGGCATTTCATAGTATTAGTTAAGGAATAAAATAAATAATTAAAAATAAATAAATAGAATGCTCAATAACTTACACTCCAGTATGGTAAATCGAAAAAAAATTGACTTTTCTTCCACAGTTGAACTGTTTTTTGTACTTTTTTTGAACTATCCTGTGTCTTCCTCTTTTTCTGATAAGTACTGATAGTCTGACGTTTGTGCACTTTACCCCAATCATTTTTAATGTCTTTTACTGCATTGAGAATTTGTAACCCGGTCAAAGGTCTAGGTTTTCCCTTTCTCTCTTTTTTCCCATTAAACCACTTTTTTTTCTGACGAAACGGGTGATCAGGAGCAAGAAATCTCCTGTGGCCTAAGTATGCAAACTTTCTACTATACTTAAGCCACGTTGAACATAGGTCTTCCGCACATATTGGGCAACCAACTTTCCCTTTTGTGGCACATCCAGATAGATTTCCATAAGCTGGAAAATCATTAAATCGTTCCACATCAAAATAGCCTTCAAATTGAACATTGATTTGGTGAATGCATCATAAGCCTCTACAACCTGTGTCCCATAACTCTTTCAAATCCTCCACAAGGGGTGCCAAGTATACATCTATATCATTTCCTGGTTGCTTTGGGCCTGGAATCAGTAATGTCAGCATAAGATTTTTCTTTCGCCATGCACATTAATGGAGAAAGGTTGTAATTTACCAAAATAACCGGCCAACAACTATATCTGGAACTAAGGTCACCAAAAGGGTTGAATCCATCTGTTGCAAGACCAAGATGGAGATTCTAGGATCTGATGCAAAAGCTGGCCACTTATGATTTATTGTATCCCAAGCGACTGAATCAACTGGATGACGCATCATATGATCTTGACTTTTGTGGTTGAAGTGCCAAATCAAGTCTTCAGCCTTTTCTTCTAGTGTAAACATCCTTTTCAATCTTGGTATCACGGGAAAATACCGTAGTACCTTTTCAGGAACTCCTTTACGAACTTTGGTGGTGATTTTGTCTACCTTCCATCTTGGGGAACCGCATTTTGGACATGACTCCAAATCTTTAAACTCCTTTCAAAATAGACAACAATCATTTGGGCAAGCATGAATCTTCTCATATCCTAAATCAAATGGTTTCAATAGATTTCTCATTGAATAAACAGTTTCTGGAAGTATGTTTTTTTCAGGAAGCATGCCACCTAAGATCTTAAGGAGCTCATTGAAACTATTGTCGGTGTGACCATTAGTAGACTTGTAATTGTATAATGTGATGGCTGCCGATAACTTTGTGTAAGTTGTACAACCAGGGTAGAGAGGAGTATCTGCATCTTCTAATAAATCAACAAACCCACTATCTGTTGTCTTTGATTCGGTGTGTCCAACCCTTTCTTCTAGCAAAGCAGCATTCGTATATAAATGATATTCCTCTCTACTTTTATCATCCGTTGCTTGAACTCCTCTCAAACTACCTTCGCCTTGAAATTGTGAGGTATAACTTTCACCGTGGAAGACCCAACTAGTATAAGAAGGATCGATGCCCTTAATAATTAAGTGCTCATACACTTGGTCAAATTTCATATACTTCTTATTTTTACAATGCTTGCAAGGACATAATATTACTTCACGTGTTTTGGCATAATTCCTAGCTTGAGTAAGAAAATTTTGAACCCCTTCTTCATACTCGGGTACAAGTCTTGAAGGTAAAAAACATCCATTCCTTATCCATTTTGTAAAAAATCAAAACCCTAACATAAAAGTTCCAATCCAATGCTTAAATATAGAGAAATTCATATATAACTAGTCCTAGAAAAAAAAAATTAAACACAACCAAATACAAATAAATTTTACTAATATGGATATAAGACAACATCTATAATAAAGAGAGGTATGATGTAGTGAGCTTTAAAACTATCACAACATGTAAACTTTGCTCTAGAAAAGATATTACTTCACACAAAGAGATATTTTAGAAAAGATATTACTTCACATAAAGAGACAATTTTTGCACTATATCCTCCTCATACTCAGCATTAAGAAGAAACATTTTATCAGTAAAGAGATTGATTTTGATGAAATTGTACTAACAGTCTTACACCATATAGTAGAATTGTCATTTTTTTCAAGGAGACCCCACTCAACAGTGGCATAATACCAAAGATTAATAAGACATAAAGGTAAGTAAAACAAATTAACAACCTATTGACCTCCTCTACACACCAGAAGTTTAAATTGTTGGAGTACAGTCAATATAGCTCAAGTAAGTCACAAGATAAAATTGCGAATGGAAGTTCTCTTGAAATCTAAAAGCAGTACAAGTCAAAATGGACCAGCCATTGCTTAACAAGAAAGGAAGATCTTCAGAACATACTTTGGATGACTAAATATCAATATCAATATCTTGCGCATTGTGTGCTTTCCAAAATCAATTTAAAAAAATAAAATAAAATTTTTCCAAATTCTTCAATGTTTATTTTCAGTGGATGCTCTATATTTTTTAATTACCTAAAAAGTGCTTGTCCTTTGCCAATTGCTGATGGTGCTAAACTTGCAAAGACCAAGTGTTAATAGAAAAACATTATGAAGTAATTAAAATGTTGAACAAAAAGTGATACAGTAAGAAATAAAACGGAAATATCCCCGACATTAGCAAAAGAGTCGCATGACTTAAACTTAGTTAGAGATGACCATGCATATATCTAAATTCCATTAGGTTAACTGCTAGAAAAGACTTGCTAAAGTTGCTAAATAGTTGCTTGAAATTTCAAAGATGAAATTACAGATCACCAAAAGCACAAATTTCAGATTAAATTTCACACCTAACAGAACAATTTTTACAAATTACAGAACAAATTATAGAACAAATTTCACAAATTTCACAAATTTCACAAATTTCAGAGACTATATTCAACAATTTTCATAAATTTCAGAGATGAAATCTCAGAAATTTATTCACCAGATTGAGCTTACCAGAGAGAGGGATATCCGGTGGAGAGGGCTTTGTTGAAGCACTGGTTGGCGCACGGCAAAGATGAAGGCCGGCGTGAGAAGATGAAGGCCAGCGTAAGGAGATGAAGGCCGGCGTAAGGAGATCGCAAGCAGATGAAGCCTCGCGTGAGAAGATCACTTGCGTGAGGGGATCGTGAGATGGCGAATGTGAGGAGATAACGACTGCGCACCGGCGTGAGGAGATCGGGAGGAGAGGGGCAGCGCGATGGGGCGATTTCTAGGGCAAAGGGTAAGCGGCGTGAGGGATATCGAGAGGAGTTGGGGAGAAATAATTAAGCCAGCGGTTTTTATTATTTTAGGTTGTTTAATTATTTTAGGGCTTGGGTAAGCGGTACGTTTTAAATATTTGTTTAATGTATAAGTTAAAACATAATAAGGGTATCAAAATTATAAGTTTAATTTGATATTTTATTTGTTTAATAGTTTAGACACAATAATTGTTAAATTGTAAGATTATTAACAGCTTATGTTATGCGCTGTTATTATTTTATAATTTTCATTAATAATGTATATTTTTTGTGAGTCATTTTTAATAAGTATTGACAGCGTACTCTGTACGCCGTTAATATTTAGTTTTAACAGCACATTTTGGGCGCCGCAGATAAGTTTATTAACAGCGTACTTTTCCTGCGCGCCGTCGTTTGTTTAAAAATTATACTATCCGCAGCGCACATAATTGAGCTCGCCGTAAAAGCTATTATTAACGGCACGCTTTAACTGCACGCTATTAATCATGCGCTGCGGAAAGTCATATTTGTTGTAGTGGGTGCCTCAAAGGAGTGAGGCGCCTCACTCGGGCTAGGCGCCCGGATGGATACGGGCGCCCCAGGTCAAGGCCAAATCAGAACCATCGAAGCAAACTGCCACGAAGCCTCTAGACCACGTCAGCTCAGGCGCCTGTGTTGACACAGGCGCCCCCATCAGCCCAGGCGCCCCAGTCGAGTGGATAAGCGCTGCCCGAGCCTGCGGATAGGAGTTCTCGCAAGAGCGGACATGTGACAGGCGCCCCCATCGACACAGGCGCCCCTATGGGTGCTATAAAAGGGGGTTCACCCCCAAGGCTTGAAATAACTTCACTCACAACGCTCCAAGCACTTTCGTTCAAGCGCTACGCTCCAACAAGTTCCGACTTCGAAATTCCAGCGCCGACGACGACCCTCTGCTCCGAACTTCGATCCACCTCGGGCGTCGGTAAATTTAATTTACGAAAAGTGTTGCAATTTTAATTCCAATTCTATATTTGTATTTGAAGTTGTAAAAGATTTTTCTGAATATAGAATTGCTCAACGTAAACGGTCAAGGACCGTGGACCTTGGAGTAGGAGCCGACCGCGACTCCGAACCAAGTAACACTAACTTGTTTTCGTGATTGTTTTATCATTTTCCGCTGCGTAATCGCTCTATTTTCCGAAAAAATTGAAATCGATATTCACCCCCCCCCCCCCCTATCGATTTTCTCCGATCCAACAGATCTTCCCTTCCCCTTGTACAAGATGAAAGTTAATGTAAGAGGAAGAGAATGAGACTTTGAGCACTTAGAATAGGATCTTACACTTAAGAACCGCAACCTTATTCTGCTCAAAACTTCTCCTTAAATAGAGGAGAGAATTGTTCTTAAAGCAGTCCAGTCCTGACGCTAGTCGACTGCCCCAAGGGCAGTCGACTGGTCCCAAGCTAGTCGCTAGCCAACAGCTAGTTTTTTGAACTGATCAGTCGACTGGTCCAGGACCAGTCGGCTGATCTTTCTATGAGTTCTGGCAGTCAACTGCCCTGACCGCAGTCGACTGCCCAGATTACATTTTCATTCAAACTCACTCCGAAGACCACCCTTCGCGTATGCCTTGAAGTCCACTCCCTTGGCTCGCCGCTTGAAGTTCTCTTCCTTGGCTTTCGTCCCTCGGATGCGCACACAAGCCCACGGCTTGCCTCCATGCCATCCTTTGCATATGCCCTTGAAGTATACTTCCCCGACTTTCCCTTGGAGTCCTCTTCCTTCGGCTCTCGTCCCTCAGATGTGTACTTCATGTGTGATTCACCAAGTCCTGCATGACTCAAACACACATATCAAACCAACATGACAACCTAACTTAATCATAATCACACACACATCAAAACCATGATCCACTCGATCATACTTGGGCCGATTGCCCCAATAGTAGCTTCGGTTAGTTCCACCTAACTAACAAGACCAAATAGGATACGTCTTACCCTACTTGACTTTTTAGACAAGCTTTCCTAACGTACTATCATCTCGCCCTACCCTAATACTAGATTGTGCAAGTTTCAATTAAGTCAAATCCTTATCTAACCGTTTCTTAGTCTAAGCATAATATTTTATTAAAAACAAAATAAACAAGCATTAAACAACATCAAAAAAGGAATAATTTAACTAACTATAAAAATAGTTTTTATATTGGCTCCCCCTGAACAGAAGCCTCGGTATGGGCTAGATAAGATGTGAATCTTGTCCTTAGGAATCCAATATTGGTATGGTCCAGCTGGATTTGTCAAGCATAATTTTGAGACCCATGCTTGGACTCGGGTTCTACTTGGGTTCAAAACAGAATAGTATGATCTGTACCATCAATTGGTTTGATAACCAAGTCTGGATCAATTTAGAACTGATTTTTGTTTTCTAAGAATCATGTCAAGACTCTTGGAACCCAAGGTAAATCGTTCTAATGCAACTCTATGTTCCTTTACTTGAGATTACATGGAGGAATTCTCCTCCTCAAGTTTTTGGACTTGAGTGGAGGTTCCTTCCTGAACTTGTTCAATTAAGGAGCTAGAGTTGACTCCCTCTTTCAGGATTTTGACTTCCTATCGGAGGAATTCGACTTGAATGTTGGCTTTGGCCAACTTATGAGACAGATAGGAAATTAGGTTGTAAAGTTGAGATTCAGGATAACCTCTTACCGTTATTTGCCCATCTTCCGAAATTGAGAGCCATCCGGTTTCGATGCTTTCTTCTGGTTTCGATTCTGATTCGGTGTTGAGATTTTCTGATGCTATCAGTGTGAGGAGGTTGGCATTGTTGGTGTAGGCAAACCTGGGTTTTGATAATTGCAAAGGGTTCAGAAGTTAAGATGTTATTGTGATCTAACTTGTTCACTAAGTGTGTAGGAAGAAGTCCTAGGTACACTAGGCAAGAAGTCCTGGCAAGAGTTGGGCAAAGAAGTCCTGGTCAAGGACTGGGCAAGAAGACCTGACCGGAAGTCGGGCAAAGATGTCCTGATCAAGGACTAGTCAAGAAGTCCTGGCAAGGGGCTGGGCACCGAAGACCTGACCGGAAGTTGGGCACGAAGACCTGGTTAGGTGGATTGGGTAAAAGTTCAACCGGAGGAGCCGGTTGGCAAAAGGTAAACTCTCCTGAGAGGAGTAGGTGAGGGCGCGTTCCCCGTCGAGGGAACAGTAGGCGTCGGTTCGACCTAGGGTTCCATTTGGGAGACCCGAAGTCAAAACCAAGACAGCTACGACTATAACTAATGTTTGTTATATTGTGGGACTAACCTTAGTTGCAGGGTCGAAGGACTGGTCGTCTGCAAGTGAAGGTACTTTACTGGGCCTAGGTGCCCAAATGGAGACAGGCACCCGAATGGGCTCAGGCGCCCGTATGGATACGGGAGCCCAAGAGTGAAGGCAAAACCCAAAACATAGCTGCGAAGCCTCTAGACCAAGCCGGATCAGGCGCCCGTGAGGTCACGGGCACCCCCATCAGCTCAAGCGCCCAAGTGGAGGTGGATAAGCGTTGACCGAGCCTGCAGATAAGGATTTGCGAATCGAAGGGCACTTGTTAGGTGCCCCCAACGTCACAGGCGCCCGTATGAGCACTATAAAAGGGGGCTCGACCCCAACGCTTCAAGATCCATTCTTTCCAACGCTCCAAACACTTTCGCTCAAGCGCTGCACCCCGGCAAAGTTCCATTTCGAGATTCCAGCGCCATCGACGACCCTCTGCTCCGGAATTCGATCCATCTCGGGCGTCGGTAATGTTTTAATTTATAAAAGTGTTCTGACTTAATTTTCCAAATTCTATATCTATACTTTCAATCTGTATAAATCTTTCCGAATATAGAATTGCCCAAAGTAAACGGTCAAGGACCGTGGGCCTTGGAGTAGGAGCTGACCGCGACTCCGAACCAAGTAAAAAAATCGACTCATGTTCTTGTGTCTTGTATACTTTATTTCTTTCCGCTGCGCATATTCTTTAATTATCCGAAAAAATTTCGATAACGATATTCACCCCCCTTCTATCGTTCTCTTCGATCCAACAAGTGGTATCAGAGTGGGTGGCTCAAATTTGGTGCAACCACCAATTTGAGATTATTTTTCGGATTTTACAAAATTATTTTTCTTTTTTGAATTTTTTTCTCGTTAATCGAGGTTGGTGCAACACCACTCGATCGTGTTTTTTTTATTAATTTCTTTCTCCCGCACTGATAATCTAAGACCAAGTCTTGGGACAGAGTTTCTTTATTTTTGTTTTTTAGAAAAATTTATTATGGCCATGCAAGAGGGTTACAGCACAGCCAAACCACCGCTCTTCATTGGAGAAGATTTCTCCTACTGGAAGAGTCGGATGGAAGTCCACCTGAAAACTCAGATGGATATGTGGATTATCATCCAATCTGGCCTTGAAATCCCCAAGAACGCTGATGGAGTTACACAGCACTACTCAGAATGGGACGCCTCGCTGAAGAAAAAGATCGAGGCTGATGCAAAGGCAACCCAGACACTGCAATGTGGATTAACCAAGGAAGAACTGAACCTGGTGGGTCCCTTCAACAGTGCTAAAGAACTCTGGAGCAAACTAATTGAACTGCACGAAGGCACCTCCGACACCAGAATCAGCAAAAGGGATCTGTTGTTGAACATACTCTACACCATAAAAATGAATGAAGGTGGATCAGCAGCATAGCTCCACGCCAGAATCCAGGAGCTGATGAACGGCTTGCACACAATCGGTCACAAGGTACTAAACCGTGACCTTATCAGGTATACCCTAAATGCCTTCCCAAGAAATACCCTGTGGACATCTATGGTAGATGCTTACAAGGTTTCTAGGGATCTCTCTAAAATTAAATTAGATGAATTATTTTCAGAATTAGAATTACATGAACAGACTAACAGCACTTTGGCAGAGAAAGGTATTGCTTTTCTTGCAGGTAAACCCCAAGGTAAGATAACCAAGAAAAAGCCTCAACCTGTACCCGAATCTGACTCAGACTCAGTCTCAGAAGATAGTGAAAGGGATTGACCCAAGCTGGTTCGTCTAGCCCAAGACTACTACAAGGAGCTGAAGCATCAGACCAACAGAAGGAAAGTCAGCCGAAGAAAGGAAGATCCAGCTGAACCTTCAACTTCAAAGACCAAACCAAATGTGACCTGCTACGAATGCAACAAGAAGGGACACTACAAATCGGAGTGCCCTAATCTAAAGGAAGCCAAGAAGACTTGAAGGAAGAAGGCTCTTCAAGCCACGCGGGACGAATCTTCCTCCGAAGAAGAAGAGGCCCCACAGTCAAATCTTCTCGTATTGACCGCTTTGGAAGACATCGACACCGGATCATAATCGGAGCCGAACGACGGAAGGCTCACAATTTCGGAGAACGGCAAGATAACGGTAAGTGGTTATTCTGAAGTTGAATTATCAAAGTTAATTGCTTACCTATCTCGTAACATGGCGAAAGCCAAAATCCGAGTCGAGTCCCTCCGACAGAAAGTAAAACTCCTGAAAGAGGGAGCTGACTCTAGATCCTTGACCGAGAAGGTTCAAGAAGGAACCTCTACTCAAGTTGAAAAGCTTGAGAAAGAGAACTCCTCCTTAAAAACTCAAGTCAAGGACCTTAGAGCGGCTTTAGAACGATTTACTTCGGGTTCTAAGGGTCTTGACATGATTCTTGAAAAACAGAAGTCCGTTCTAAATCGATCTGGGTTAGGGTATCAAACCAAGTCGAGACAACGGTCCTACTGTGCTGTATTGAACCAATCTAGACCCAAAGTTCAAGCATGGATAACCAAACATTGCTTGAACAACCAAGCTGGACCAAACCAGTATTGGATCCCTAAGGACAAGATTCATATCATGCCTAACCATTATCGTGGCTTTAGTCCAGGGGGAGCCAATTTAAAAACAATTTTTATAATTAGATAAAATTCTTTACAATGGCATGCTTGATTGTTTATTTATTTTTGCAAATTATCATGCTTAGACCTAGGACTGGTTAGACTAAGGACTGAAACAATTTAACTATAATTTGAACAACATAGTATTGGGTGGAGGTGAGATGATAGTATGTTAGGAAAGCCATTTTTGGTGGAACTAGCCGAAGCTACCGATCCAAGACCCAAACTAGTTAGACCAAAATCTTTCAAGGAGTAACTTGAAGATGAATTTTCAATAAAAGGCTTTGTCAAGAAAAGGATTGATGATCCAATAAGGCTACTGCCAAAGAAGGCCTAGTGCCTCACCAAGACCTGGAAGCCGATTATTGAAAACCAAATTCACTTTACTATTGTCAGATTTGAATCTAATACAAATTTCAATTAATCTTAGATTCAACCATTTTTCAAAATAAATTTAAAACTAATTGGTTTTAAAATTAATTCAACTTTTCAAAATTAATCATGTTTTTCAAAATAAAATCCTTACTTCTATTAAAACCTGTCTCACAAAACCCATAAGGTTAACGTGATTGATAACTATAGACTGGGTGAGATGGTTAGGATCTAACTCAAATTCATCTGATTCTATGTACTATTATCAAGTAAACACATTGAATCTTGTAATTTAGAGCTTAAGTGACTTGATTGTTGGTTGGTCAAAAGAGTCAAACCTGGTCAAAATAGTCAAACCTGGTTAAATGGTCAAATTGGTCAATAGTCAAACCATGCTCAGCTCGGGCGCCCGTGACCTGTCGGGCGCCCCCAACTTTCTCTTCGACCAAGACAGCAAAAGCTGTCAACCCTACCCATCTGACATTGGCGCCCGTGACCTACCGGGCGCCTAGGTCCTTGTCTTCATCCAAGGCAGTCAAGACTGCCAAAAACCTACCGCCTGACTTGGGCGCCCGTGACCTTACGGGCGCCCCAATGAACTTGGGTGCCCGACCCTTCACGGGCGCCCGTATGACAGTATATAAGGAGCATGGCTCCTTCCTCTTCCCCCACACAATCTTGCCCATTAGCCATGGACGCAATCAATTTCTATCAACTGGATCATCTAGTCTTCTGCACACATTCTGTGAACTCGACCCTATGTGTAGAATTTTACAATAACCTAGTCAAGATTGATGACATACTCTACACTACCACAGTACAAGGCACTCCCCTAACCATTTCTCCAACCTTGTTTAATCGGTTTCTCGGACTACGACAGTCGCAGTCTACCTTCTCTTGTTATCCTCCGGCCGACCCACCCTTCGCACCCCCCTATTCGCACATCACACTAGATACTCTTTACTCCTATTTCTTTGGAGATGTGCGAAATCTGTTAGCACGGTGATTTCAGTCTGTTGACCTTTGAGTCCAGGACTATGCCTTGTACCGAGTCATAGTTCGTTGTGTACTCCCACTTACCACCCGAGATATCACAACCATGCGACCATTTCACACCTTTTTACTCTACGCCATGATTCATCAGCTTGATATCGACAAAGGTCTCCACATATTCCATACGATCATCTACGCATCGAACGTATCTACTCACGATCGAGTACGTACGCCCTACTGTCACATCATCACCGCCCTTCTTCACCACCATGGTCGCGACATCACTACCGGAGAGATCATTTCGATGACTGAGTTCGATGAAATAGGGATTAGAAAATTTTCTTTAGCGGGGATAGATGTTTCGGCCACGGGGGTCCTAGCGTGGAGACGGGAGAGGGCTAGACGGCAGGACGACTCCGACGAGGGGGTGGAGGTAGATGTAGCTGATCTCGTAGCAGAGATCAATGAACAGTTACAGGAGCCTCCCCTACCGACCACCGATCAGCGCATTACCCAGTTGCAGACAGAGATGCACAGCTTCAGGGAGGAGGTCGAGGCCTATCACATCGAGCACATGGACGTCCTCCGAGCCAATCGAGAGGCAAGTGACGCACAATACAATGAAATGATGTCGCTGTTTCGATCTTGGCAGCCTGGCCCATCTGACCATCCTGGCCCTTCTTTCTAGATCATTTTCAGCCTACTTTAGTGCATTGTGAACTATTTGACTATCCCTACTGAGTAGGGTTGACATGTATTTGACTTGTATTTGACTCGTACTTGACTTGCACTTGACTTTAGTTTGATTTTTCGGGTCCTACTTGTTAGTGATATGAGAGAAGTGTCCTAAGGCAATCGCCTTATGGTTGTAAACATTTATTTTAATAAATGATAATTCACTATTTGAGTATACATGTTTATGTATTTGATTGGGATCTTAAACTCATCTACTGAATGTCCACAATACAATTCACAGCATAAGAGAATTTGTGATGGGATCACAACTAGTGATTATCTCTACATGTGCAATTGTGATGTATTGAAAATATCCCTAGTCGATGAATTGATAAAAACGGACACTATCAATTCTGTTGAGACTAGCATGGATTATTCTCTAATCAGCTGATTCTCACTGGCTGGTGACATTGGGATGTCCGGAGATAAACATGGATGCTAGTTAAGGGAACTAGTTCATTGGAGTGACTAGCTGTAAAACTTCATATGGTAATCTATATAGATATGTCAATGAAGTTCTTACTGCAGCTTAAGTGCGATGTTCCTTTGACTTGCGGTGTTCAAGTCATCTTGGTCATGGAGACTTATACTTTAACATCTTAAGCAAGCATCTCCAAGGAGGTGTGGACCCAGGATGATTGGGTATAAGCCGAAGTGCCCGAAGATGTTTGAGCAGCCTACAAAGGATTCACCACTCCTTACGAGGAGATGTATACCCAGGCCTATCGTCGGATTGTTACTCAAAGCCTCTAGCCAGAGCATATCATGTTTAGAGTATGAGTCTCTTAAATACATGAGAGTAATTAGAAATCGAAAGGACGAGAAAGACACTACTTGGGCTAGGTGTGACATAGTCAGCCTAGTGGGGACTGACACAAATAGACCGTGTCCTGAACCAAGTGGGTATAAGATGGTGAAGGGAATGGGGCACGATTCATTAGAGCTGCTGAAGGGTTTCAGAATTACTTCTGAGGTCAACCGTTGATCTTTCGATTAATTGGGGGTCATGATGTACTACTAGGTGCCACTCATGATCGTTCTATAATTGGTTGATTATAGACGGCCAACATAAATCGAAAGCCTATTTAGTCACACGCACTACGAGTAATCCGAGGGATTTAAAATGAGTTGAAAATTGGATTTTCCAATCAAGAGAAATAAGTCGAATCTGAGTTAATCAGAGGCGCAACGGAAGCTTAAAATGGCTAAGTCTTTTGAAGGCTTATTGGGCGAATTAAATGAGTTTAATTCGCAATCGGTTCGGCTCGGTTTGGCCGGCCAAAGAGGGTGCCAACCCCCTTTGGTTTGGCCGGCCACATCATTGGGGAGAAACCAATTTAATTGGTTTAATTAATAAAATAAATCTAGCACGATTTGTTTTATAAATTAAGGATAAATAAATTTGTATAAAGAAATTTATATAAATAAATTTATAGAAATTTATTCTTTTTATGGAAATTAAAATGATCCATGAATGGTTTATTTTAATTTTATAAAATCAATTATGAATTGATTTTTCCATAATAAGAAAATTTATAAATTTCTTGTAAAATTTATTCCATAATAAAAGGAGAGATGAATTTGTTTTATTATAAAGTTAGTTATAATAAAACTTGGTTTAAACGGAATAATTTATAAGAAAATTTATGAGATAAATTTCTTATGAAAATTCCGTTAAGAGGGAGACTTGGCAAGGGAGAGGCTACTATATAAAGGAACCAAAGGTAAGCCTTGAATTCCTAATTGAGTTATCAAGAGATCTAGTAGTTCTCTTTCTCTCTCTCTTATTCTCTTCCCCTCTCTTCCCCTTAGGGCCGGCGCCCACATCCCCTCCCTAGGGCCGGCGCACCATCCTCCTCTTCAAGGTTGGCATGAGCAACATCCACCAAGGAGGTGCCAAAGAAGAAGAAGAAGAAGCGGGTCGCATCTCCTTCCTTCCCGGAATTTAGATTCCGTTTCTTGGTGGTTAGTTTCCTTTCTTCTCTCTTGATCTTCTAGTTGTGCCTTTAGAGAATCTAGTAGTTCTCGTCGGCACAAAACTCATGACTTTGCGAAGTCATCCCGAAGAGAACTCGGCGTGGACGCGAATAGAGGCGGAGCTTCCAAGGGACGCTACGGTTGGATCTCGTCCCTTTCTTCGAGTTACGCGAGGTATAAAGTAAATTAGTTTACTTTTCCGCAAAGTTTTAATTTATAAACATGTCCACACATCATAAGGTTGCATGCTAGATACGTGGTTAAAATAATTTGAGAAATTATTTTATGCTAATTCTTCCGCTGCACGTAAAAATTTAAAATTTTACGAACCCGTATCCTTGTCAACATGCACCCGGTCCCAACACTACTATTGACCAGATGAATCTTATGCATTTATCTTGTTGATTACTTGCCATTTCAATTAGTATACTAAGTCAATTGTGAGGTTATGCTTAGTAGAATAGGATTTTTCTACTTATGTTTTTAAACTGTTTTATTTCTTATCTGATATTTATTTGAAAAATCATTTTTATCTTGAAATTTAAAATGGTTTCCGACTTAGTTTTTTTTTTTTGAAAACTTACCCCCTTCAAAACTAGGGTTTTTTCGCAAATGGTCTTAGCTTAGGCCCTAACCCTAGAACTGCATGCACCTATAGATTTAGCAGCCAGCATCTCACAAGCACCTTAGGGTACTTTTGATTGATAACCTAGACTGGGTTGAGATGCTTAGGTCTATGCCTTGATTCAAGATGCTTTAAGTCAGTGCATCTGCAGTAATTGAGGCAATAAATATCAATTGAACAGTAATCAGATTAAGTGTCAAGCTTAGAAAATCTAACTTGATCAGATCACATAACTTAACTAACCCTAGCGAAAGCTACTGTTTATAACAGCTAGTAAGTAGCTAACTGGGTTAGACAGGACCCGAAAGAGAAGAATCTAAATTGATTTGGTCCAGTTTATACATAGAATTGGTTCAATACAGCACTTTACGTTCCTTACTCAATTTTATGATATAATATGTTTTTTGATATATGGCAAAGGGGGAGGGATTGGAAAGGAGAGAAAAGAAGGTGTTAAAATTTAAATTTTTCTAAATTTTAAATTTCTTTTTCAAAAAACTTTTATCTCCTCTTTTTTTTCAAAAAGTAAAGTAATTCAAAATTCTTTTTGAAAATTTTCTAAGTACTTAATTCTAAATTCTTTTTGAAAATTTTCTAAGTACTTAATTCAAAATTCCTTATGAAAATTTTCTAAGTACTTAATTCAAAATTCTTTTTAAAAATTTTCTAAGTACTTAATTCAAAATTTTGTTTGAAAATTTTCTAAGTGTTAAAAATTCAAAATTATTTTGGAAAATTTTCTAAGTGTTAAAACTAAATGTATTGGAAAATTTTCTAAGTGCTCAAAAATATTTTGAAAATTTTTCCAACCTGAAAATCCCTTTTGAAAATTTTCTAATTGTTGAAAACCTGAAAAATCATTTCATTTCGTGATAGACAAGGACTTAGAAATGTTTTCAAAAACCCCACGTATTCTTGAAAAACTGAGGGGGAGAATTTTCTTCCAGGGGGAGGAAATTACGTACTTGTGTATTTAATTGTTTCATTAACTTAACTTTTTGAACCGGAGATTGTTGGTACAGGCAGCACCTAAGTCAAACCTGGGTTTTGATAATGGCAAAGGGTTCAGAAGTTAAGATGTTATTGTGATCTAACATGTTTACTAAGTGTGCAGGAAGAAGTCCTAGGTACACTAGGCAAGAAGTCCTGGCAAGGGCTGGGCAAAGAAGTCCTGGTCAAGGACTTGGCAAGAAGACCTGACCGGAAGTCGAGCAAAGAAGTCCTGGTCAAGGACTAGGCAAGAAGTCCTGGAAAGGGGCTTGGCACCGAGGACCTGACCGGAAGTTGGGCAAGAAGACCTGATCGGATGTTGGGCAACAAGACCTGACCGGAAGTTGGGCACGAAGACCTGGTCAGGTGGATTGGGCAAAAGTCCAACCGGAGGAGCCGGTTGGTAAAAGGTAAACTCTCCTGAGAGGAGTAGGTGAGGACGCGTTCCCCGTCGAGGGAACAGTTGGCGTTGGTTCGACCTAGGGTTCCATTTGGGAGACCCGAAGTCAGAACCAAGACAGCTACGGTTGTAACTAATGTTTGTTATGTTAGTGATATGAGAGAAGTGTCCTAAGGCAATCGCCTTATGATTGTAATCATTTATTTTAATAAATGAATATTCACTATTTGAGTATACATGATTATTTGATTAAGATCTTAAGCTCATTTACTGAATGTCCGCAATACAATTCACAGCATGAGAGAATTTGTGATGAATTCACAACTAGTGATTATCTCTACATGTGCAATTGTGAAGTATTGAAATTGTCCCTAGTCGATGAATTGATAAATACGGAAACTATCAATTCTGTTGAGACTAGCATAGGTTATTCTCTAATCAGCTGATTCTCACTGGCTGGTGACATTGAGATGTCCGGAGATAAACATGAATGCTAGTTAAGGGAACTAGTTCATTGGAGTGACTGGCTGTAAAACTTAATATGGTAGTCTACATATAGATAGGTCAGTGAAGTTCTTACTGCAGTTTAAGTGCGATGTTCCTTTGACTTGCGGTGTTCAAGTCATCTTGGTCATGGAGACTTATACTTTGACATCTTAAGCAAGCATCTCCAAGGAGGTGTGGGCCCAGGATGATTGGGTATAAGCCGAAGTGCCTAAAGATGTTTGAACAGCCTACAAAGGATTCACCACTCCTTGCGAGGAGATGTATACCCGAGGCCTATCGTCGGATTGTTACTCGAAGCCTCTGGCCAGAGCATGACATGTTCAGAGTATGAATCTCTTAAATACATGAGACTAATTAGAATCCATAGGACGAGGAAACGTTACTTGGGCTAGGTGTGACGTAGTCAGCCTAGTGGGGACTGACACACATAGACCATGTCCTGAACCAAGTGGGTATAAGATGGTGAAGGGAATGGGGCACGATTTATTATAGCTGCTGAAGGGTTTCAGAATCATTTCTGAGGTCAACCGTTGATCTTTCAATTAATTGGGGATCATGATGTACTACTAGGTGCCACTCATGATCGTTCTATAATTAATTAGTTAATTATGGACGACCAACATAAATTGAAAGCCTATTTGGTCACACGCATAACGAGTAATTCGAAGGATTTAAAACGAGTTGAGAATTGGATTCTCCGATCGAGATAGACTATTTTTGGTATGTCCAAACAATAGTCAAAACTGAATTTATTTCAGACGCATCGGAAGCATAGAATGGCTAAGTCTTTTAAAGACATAATGGGTGAATTAAATAAGTTTAATTCATTAAGGGATTTCATCCAATTGGGGTTAGATGGGCCGGCCAAGGAAGGGGGCCTCCTCTCTTCTTGTCATGGCCGACCACCACCATAAGAGGATAAAACTATTTTGGTTTGTTTTATAAAATAGACCAAAGGTTGGTTTATTTTATAAAAGGTTATATAAATTTTTATATAATAAACCATGAGTTGGTTTGTTTAATAAAATTTATATAATGAACCAATGGTTGGTTTGTTTTATAAATTTTTATATAATGAACCAATGGTTGGTTTGTTTTATAAATTTTATATAATCATGCTAAAAGAAAGAGAGCCTTGATTATGGATTGATTGAAAAATTATTCCATAATCAAGAAGAAGAAGCATGATCATGAGAGCCTTGATTATGGATTGATTGAGAAATTATTCCATAATCAAGGAGAGGTTTGCTTGGGAATTAAGAAACCTCTCCCTATATAAAGGACCCAAGGGATGCCATGGAAGATGATCCATCCAAGAATTGCTTGGGCTCTCTCCTCTTCTTCACTCCCTCTCTCTTGGCCGGCCATAGGCCTTCCTTCTTTCTACTTGCCGTGAGCACAAGGAGAAGCATCAAGGCGACGAAGTTCTTCCTTGCGACGTTCTTCCTCTTCGGCCAACCTTGGTAGTGAGTCTTTCGATTTGATTACTCTCTCGGTTTTCGTCGTGTTCACAGAGAATCTAGTAGTTCTCATGAACACGAAACTCATGGCTTAGCAAAGTCATCCCGATGATACTCGGCGTGGATACGAATAGAGGCAGAGCTTTCAAGGGACGCTAACGGTTGGATCTCATCCCTTCTTCCAAGTTACGCAAGGTAATTCGTAGAGTAATTTTCTTTTCTGCAAAAATTTTATATTATGATTATGTGAACACATTGCATGCTTAGGATATGTGTTAGAATAATTTAGGAAATTATTCATGCTTTTGTTTCCGCTGCATGTAATTATGTAACAATTACAATACGTGTCCGCGTCGGCATGCACCTAGTCCCAACATGTTATATTGTGGGACTAACTTTAGTTGCAGGGTCGAAGGACTGGTCGTCTGCAAGTGAAGGTACTTCACTGGGCCTAGGCGCCCGAATGGAGACAGGCACCCAAATGGGCTCAGGCGCCCGTATGGATACGGGCGCCCAAGAGTGAAGGAAAAACCCAAAACATAGCTGCGAAGCCTTTGGACCAAGCCGGATCAGGCACCCATGAGGTCACGGGTGCCCCCATCAGCTCAGGCGCCCAAGTGGAGGTGGATAAGCGCTGACCGAGTCCGCAGATAAGGATTAGCGGATCGAAGGGCACGTGTTAGGTGCCCCCAACGTCACAGGCGCCCGTATGAGCACTATAAAAGGGGGCTCGACCCCAAGGCTTCAAGATCCATTCTTTCCAATGCTCCAAACACTTTCGCTCAAGCGTTGCGTGATAGACCCGAAATGATGTGTCACGAATGTGGGCCTCAAATTTAGATGTGAATGAATAACTGGAAACCCTTTTTGCAATCAAAATATGAAAACGTAGTAAAGGGGCCACAGGTCGTATTTTTCCTGGGGACTAGTTGTCGTGTTTGATTCGAGCTTGGTTTATGTGTCGTTTATAAATTTTGGGTTTCGAATGCAAATTGGATTTGGTTTGTGATACAATCGAAATTGAAATTGCAATGAAAATAGAAGACTTAGCTGGACAAAATTGAAACTAGGTAATGGCAATTGATAAACTCAACCCATAAGCAACTCAATCTAATCTAAAACAATCTGAAATCACATGCAAGTCTTATGCAAATGCAAGAGATTCAAAACGATGCTCCTCAATCTAAATGATTTGACAAAAGGGTAATTTCCGAAGCTCACTTGATCCAAAATTTCAGCAACCAAAAACTAATATGTATAAGTGAAGCTTAAAGTCAAAGATGAGCTGATTGTTTTCAGGAATGCAAGCTCTAAGCCCCTTGAGTATCTGTCGAACTGCACTTAGCATAAACCATGAAATTACACAACTTGATACTCATAGGAGAGGCTTATGTGCCGAGACTGAGCTAAATATAGAACTCTAAACTAATATGAGGCAACTGATGAGATGAATGGATGTGAAGCAAACAATTAAACTGCAATCTTCAGAAGCTAATGAATGTGCAGAGATAAATGACTCCAGTTTAGAAATACAATATGCAGAATTTCAGAAGTGAGGTAAACTTGCTGAAAATAAGAAAGAGTCGATGTGCCAAAAGCTAATATTAACTGCAGAGAGTGGCTTCAGTATTGTCCACTCGAAACAACCTATTTTCAAGCAATCCGTGAACAAACTGATATGAAATCAGTGCCACACTTCACTTGCCATCAAGTACAGAAAATGCAGAATTGAAAATGCTGCAAGGGAGAGAATTGATGTGCCAAAACTAAAACTGAATGCTTAAACTGGACCCATGACCATTCCTGCTGAAACTAACCAACTTAGCTTGGAAAAGGATAGTATCAGTGAAGTAAAATCCACATCTGATCAGTCAAGAAACTCAATTCAGAAACAGTTGGGCAGAAACAAATCTGGATGCAGACATTTAATGCAGAAACAAAATCTGAAGGCAGACACAGTTGTGCAGAAACAAAATCAGGAAACTAAATGTTGTTTTCAATGGAAGGAATTAAAGTAAACACAACTGAATTCAAAAGAACTTGCAAAATCAGAAATGAGACATTGGCACGCAGAAATGGCATAGCAGAAATGAATTAGACAGCAGACTGGCACAACTAGGTGAAGGAATTCAGATTCAATCCAATGGCAAAAACAAAACAGATCAATACAAATTCAAGAGCACTTATCTAATGTTCAGATAGGATGAAGAAACACTAAGGCATACTTGACACGAATTCAGAAAAACCAAACTAAAACTTACTGAATTTACTGATACGCAGGAGGTAGAAAAACAGGGAAAAACTGATACAAACTGATACGCCAGCTAAAAACAGGAAATAAACTAATTTAAATTCAATTAATCATTGAACCAGCAATTTGACTAACTACTTGAAGCATTGAAACACTAATTAGAGCTAGAACAATTCGGTAAACAAAGTTAACTAATCTGAAACAAAAGTGCAGAATTAAAATTGTGGCAGAATTTAAAGTTACTGCTAATACAATGAAATTAACTACGGAAATCTAAACCCCAATCCTCCCTAAGCTCAAGATCTTCTTGGTCGTCAAGCAAGAGCTGGCTTCGAACCCCTAGGCTCAGCAAATCAGTGGAGCGCAGCTTGGATTGATGGATTCTGCTCAACTGCATGCGGCTGGAATTTTCCAGTCCAAGCTCTTGTATCTCGATGGATGGACTGCGATGATGAATTGAGACTCATCTGAGCTCACCTGAGAACCCCTACAAGCAGCTCAGATGGCCGGAAATGGCTTGTGGATGAGAACAAGTGATTGGTTAGCAGAGATGCCGAAACCCTCAAACAAACTCTGTCCGGATGAAATTTGAACTGAATTCTCCACCCAAGCTATCTCCAATGACCCAAATCTCGATCTAGATGAAGAGTTGAGGTGGTCGCGCCCCTTGGATGAAGAAATTAGCTAAAGAACTGAAGAAGAAACGAAGAAGACGAAGCTGCGGCGGAGACGCGACGAGGAGAAGCTGCTGGGAATTTTTGATTAAATAGCTAACAATGGACGGCCCAGATTGATTTGAGAAAATCCAACGGCTGATTTAGCTCTAATTTGAGCCAAACTTTAATGATGATGATCAGGGGTCAAGATCTTCCTTGAGGTAGCTCGGATCCTCCAGATTTGCAACGGATGGTCCAGATCAACCTTATCTTTGAATGGACGATCTAGAGCCCTCCGAGCTTGATCTAACGGTTGATTTTGCTCTGATTGGGATGAAACCTTCAGATCTTGATTAGTGTGCTTGATCAACCCTAACCCTAGCTCGGATTGCTTCAGATGGCCCCGGATGGCTCAGATCTAGCCGCTTTTGAATCGGACGGCTCGGATTAATCGTAGGCTTGATAATTCGATCTGATTCACTTCCGACTCAAGTTTGACCCAATATGCCCTAAGTCCTTGAACCTTTGATGCCTACAAAAATATATCAGAAAATTAGTGGCTAAATAATCAAAAAAATGTGTAAATTTGCAATTAAGTCCAAAATAAGAGAAAGTTCCAAAACCTAGGGTAATTTCACAATTAAGCAATAAAAACATAGGTCAAACATGGATTTTAAAAATTAAAATAATCAACAAAATGATATTTATCACTGCACCCCGACAAAGTTCCATTTCGAGATTCCAGCGCCGTCGATGACCCTCTGCTCCGGAATTCGATCCATCTCGGGCGTTGGTAAAGTTTTAATTTACGAAAGTGTTGTGACTTAATTTTCCAAATTCTATATCTGTACTTTCAATCTGTATAAATCTTTCTGAATATAGAATTTCCCAAAGTAAACGGTCAAGGACCTGGGCCTTGGAGTAGGAGCCAACCGCGACTCTGAACCAAGTAAAAAAATCAACTCGTGTTCTTGTGTCTTGTGTACTTTATTTCTTTCCGCTGCGCATATTCTTTAATTGTCCGAATAAATTTCGATAACGATATTCACACCCCCCCTCTATCGTTTTCTTCGATCCAACAAGCATGTGGTACTTCTTCTTCTTCTTCTGAAGATGACTCGTCCCACGTAGCTTTGTGCTCTTTCTTCCTCCGATTTTTCTTGTTTCCCTTCAAGATGGGACACTCTGATTTGTAGTGACCCTTCTTGTTGCACACATAACAGGTTACCTCACTTATTTCTTTTTGACTGGTAGAAGGTTCAACTGGATCATGCTTTTGCTAGTTTGCCTTCTTCTTCTTTCTTTGGCCCTTGATCATCTTGTAGTAGCTCCGGGCCATCCGGACCAGCTCCGGGTGATCGATTCCATCATCGTCAGACTCTGAGTCAAAATTTGATTCGAGTATCGGTTGCATCTTCTTCTTCTTTTTCTTAGCAGGGACTTTTCCTACAAAAAGAGCTAAACCCTTCTCGACCAATGAAGCGTTAGTCTGTTCATGAAGTTCTAACTCAGAAAAGAGTTCATCTAGTTTAATATCTGAAAGGTTCCTTGAAACCTTGTAAGCATCTACCATAGATGCCCACAAAGGATTTCTGGGGAACGAGTTTAGAGTATACCTGATTAGGTCACGGTTTTCAAACTTGTGACCTATCGTGTGCAAACCATTCATTAGTTCTTGGATCCTTGCGTGAAGTTGTGCAGCTATTTCACCGTCTTGCATTTTGATCGTGTACAACTTGTTGAGAAGAGGATCTCGCTTACTGATTCTCGTGTCCAACATCCCTTCGTGCAGCTCAATCAATTTGTTCCACAGTTCTTTAGCGCTGCTGAATGGGGTGACACGGTTGAGTTCCTCCTTCATCAAACCACACTGGAGGGTCTGAGTGGCTTTGGCGTCCGCTTCTATCTTCTTTTTGAGCAAGGCGTCCCGCTCAGAGTATTCATGAATTTCTCCTTGTGAGTTCTTCGAGATCTCTAGTCCAAACTGGTTCATGATCCATATTTCCACCTGAGTCTTTAGGTGGACCACCATTCTGCACTTCCAGTAGGAGATATCCTCTCCGGAGAACAGAGGAGGGCATGCGATGTTGTAGCCTGCTTGCATGGTCATTTAATATACCTGAAAATACAACAATTAAAACAAACTTGTTCCATAACTTTGTCTTGGATTAGTAGTACGGTATAAAATGAATATAAAAAAAAACAAATTCGAGTGGTGTTGCACCAAACTCGAAAAACGAGAAAAATTTTTACGAAAAAATGACGAAAGAAAAAAAATTGCTCAGTTGGCGATTTCACCAAGGTTGAGCAACCCGCTCTGATACTACTTGTGGGATCGTTATAATCGATAGAGGGGGGTGAATAGCGATTACTAAAAATTTTTGGAACAACAGAAAACACAGCGGAAGAATAACAAAACAATGCTAACAAGTTTCTTTTTACTTGGTTCGAAGTCTTTAACGGCTCATACTCCAAGGCCCACGGTCCTTAACCGTTTTCGTTGGGAAATTCTATAATTCGAATAAGAGTTACAAATATATATTTGAGTACAAAATTAAACAGCGAATTTAAATTATACTGACGACGCAAGAAAGATTGCAGAGCGTCTTGGGCAGCGCGGGAAACTCGAGCAGGGAAGAGATCCGGAGAGCGTTGGAGTGCTTGAGTCGCAAGAAAGTTGTTCGGAGTTAATCTGAGATGTTCTGGAAAGCAAAGGGGTGAAGCCCCTTATATAGCCTGTTCTCGGGCACCTGAGGCTTATTGGGCGCCTGCCACGTGTAGCGAATCGGGCACGTGCTTATCTGTAGACCCACCCAAACCTCTATCCTTCGGTCTTAGGCGCCTGGGACCTTTGAGGCGCCTGATGGCTCACTGGTGCCTGAGTTGCTAACGTGGCAACTTGCTAGCTCAACCACTCACCTGCAGGAAATGCCTCAACACAGGTGCTTGTTACCTGTCAGGCGCCTGGTATCTCGGGTGCCTGAACCCTTTCAAGGCACCTGAGATGCAGTAGTTACTTCCTTTCACTCCTGCAACCAAGGTTAGTCCAAGTACAGTATAACATAGATAATAAGTGTATGAATAACAGTCGGAGTTGTCTTGGTTCTGACTTTGGATTTCAAAATGAAACCCTAGGTCAAACTAACGCCTACTATTCCCTCTTTTGGGAAACGCATCCTAACCTACTCCTCTCAGAAGAAATTACCTTTTGCCAATCGGCTCCTCCGGTTGGACTTTTGCTCGGCCTTCGAGACTACCAGATCTCGAGATGTCCGTACCTCAACTCATCTCTACTTCTGTCCGTTATCCTCGCTCGGCTAAGACTCCTGCCCAATCTTCTAGATCAGGACTTCGGTGCCCAGTCCATGACCAGGACTTCTTGCCCAACCCTCAGCCAGATCATCTTGCTCATCCCTGCAGGTCAAGACTTCATACCTAGGTAAACTAGAACTTTCCTGCACACTTGGTAAATCCATTAGATCACAATATAAACTTAACTTTGAACCTTTTGTCATTATCAAAACCAGGTTTGATCTGGTGCTTCCGGCACCAACAAAACCCTAGTTTTGAAAGGGGTAGTTTAAAAATAAAACTAAAACAATGTTTCGAAAAATATATTGAATTTTGAATGTAAAGTTTTGAAAATAGTATTTGAAACCCTTTTAAATATAGAATTAAAAAAAATAACAAGATGAGTAAATCCAATAAAACAAACAAAAGAAAAACTACTCTATTAAGTACATTCCAAGATGAATATAATCTAAATAAACTGAAATAAAGTACTATCTAGTAAAAAAAATACAACCAGATATACAAAGATAGTCAAAGCATAGTCAGCACAAGTTAGACCAAGACAAATAGTCTGGTCAAAGAGTCAGGTGAATCAAAATATCAGAATCTAAGAAGAGGGGCCTGGGCGCCAAGACTGAAGCAGCTGCATAAGCTCGGCGTGTCGCTCTGCTGTTGTTTACGCCATCTCTGAATATCGGGTGTCTGACTCCTCTCGAAATGTCTAAATTTGGGTCCCAAGACGGTGAACCTCTATCTCAAGGAGAGTCAGTCTCTGATCCGTCGAGAGTGAAGGAGGCGGTGGTGGATCCTACTGAGGTGGATCCTCCTCTAATGCGGCCTCGATCTCCGCAAGTGGGGCGTCCTCGTCCTCCTAATCATCTGCTGGTCCCGCTCCCCTACCCCACTTCCAGGTCAGAACCCCATCATGATTAACCTCTAACCCAACTAAGGAGAAGTTCCTAAATCTTGTTTCGTTGTGTTCGGCCATCCGGGTGACCTGACCCCTAAGGACATCGCATCCAAAGTGCACAAATATCGAAGTCAGAAGGTGACAATATGAAGTGCGCACTCTCCTATGGGTAGAGATGTTCGATGCATAAGTGATGGCATGAAAGATCAGAAGTCCTATGTCTATATCCAAATGGTGAATAAAAGCATACATCAGGAAAGTGTGAAAGGGTCTCATCACAGCGATATCCCTAGTGGTGATAGGTAGAACACAACGTAGAAGAACTCGATAAAGAGCGTAGTGCTAGGGCTGAAGCTGCATGGAGCTGAAAGAAGAAATGGTAGGGTCTCTCTCACCCTCAAAGAAATAGGTAAATAGGGTGTCTAGGGTAATGTGGGAGTAAGGATTAGCAAACGGACCATCCCTAGGTGGATAGCATAAGAACGTAGAATCAAATGGACGTAACTCAAAATGTTGTTTAAATAGTGCAGGAGATATGATAAAATCAATATGCTGGACACGAGTGGAGTAATGTGTGTCATCTAACTTGACCAAGTTATTGTAAAATTATGCACACAGGGTCACATCTATAAAATCAATGCAGTAGACAAGCTAATCTAAGTGGTAGTGATGGATAACGTCCATGGTGATAGGGCAGTAGGTCTTAAAGAAATTCTTATGAAGATAGTGACAATCTAAAGGTAGATAGGTGGTCTGCTCAAAAAGATGCTGAAGAGACAAGGAGGTGAATCTAGGGTCTGTACTAGGTAGGGTAGCAGGTCCAGTTTGGGCTATGCGACGTGTACTAATTTTGACAAAAACATAATAATGGTAAGAATAATAAAAAATGAAAATTAAGAGTAGAATTTAGAATACACCGTCTTTGAGGCATGATGAAGGTAAGGAAGGAAGATCCTGGACTGTTGGCTTTGTTTTGACATGGGTTTGAGAGAGAAAATGAGAGAAAAGGGAGGAAAGGAAGTGATTAGGGCACCTTGGTCATTTCTATTCAGCGCGCGTGAGGGAGTTTAAATAGAGCGAACTCGAGTGCCCATGTTGGGATTAGGGCGACTGAATACTAGGCGCCTGAATTGACAAGGGCATCCTGGTCAGTGATTCCGCCCCTGGTTTTCAAAAACCATGGGCGCGTTTCAGGAAGGCTCGAGAGATCATGCGCCAAACACCTCGATTCGTGATCAAGCGCCTGAATAGGATTCAGGCGCCTGAGTTGGGTTTTAGGGTTTATTGAAAGTTTTGTCAACATTTGAGTTAAAAGCAATTTTAACTAGTTGAGATAGAGAGATTAAAAAGTTGGAAAAAATTTAAAAGGAATTTTGAGCTAAAAATAAACAAAATTAAAAAGAAATTTTTGAAAGAAAAATTAAACAAAATTTTTGAACAGGAATTTTTTGAAAAAAAAAGTTAAACATGATTTTTGAAAAAAGAGTTAAACAAGATTTTTGAAAAAAGAATTTTAAAAAAAAGAGTTAAACAAGATTTTTGAAAAAGAAATTTTTAAAAAAAGAGTCAACAGGATTTTTATAAAAGAATTTTTGAAAAAGGAATTTAAGTTAACAAGAAATTTTTAAAAAAATGAGTTAGATTAAAGATTATTTTGAAAAAGTAGATTAAGGTTATTAATTTGCAAGCACAAACAATTTCAACTTCATAAAGCATTTTAGTTTGGGCTAACCAACTTAGTGATAGGTTGGTTTAGCTACTTCAATTGATTATGTTAGATTCACTTTAAATCCTAAATATCTCACCCATTTCTAAGTGATAAAACAAGGAACCTAATTGGTTTTGTGAGATAATTTCAATTTTATCTTGAAGTTAGGTTGAATCTAAGATATGATTGAAACTTGAGTTAGATTCAAATTTAAGAATTAGTAATTTAAAAATATATTTCAAAATTTGGCTTCCAGGTCTTGGCAAGACACAAAGGTCTTCTTTGGCCTTAGCCTTATTGGATCAACAACCCTTTCCTAAACAAAGCCGCATAAAGAAATTTTATTTTTAAATTCCTCGTTCAAAAATCTTGGTCTAACTAGTCGAGGATGTGGCGAGGTAGCTTCAGCCAGTTCCACCGGACTAAGAAGACCAAATAGAAGATGTCTTCTTCTACTTGACTCCCCAGACGGCTTTCCTAACTTACTATCTATTAGGATGTATACTAAAAGCTTAGCTTTTATATTGACTGTTGGTGCAGGCAGCACCTAAGTCAAACCTGGGTTTTGATAATGGCAAAGGTTTCAAAAGTTAAGATATTATGTTGATCTAACATGTTCACTAAGTATACAGGAAAAGAAGCCCTAGGTACACTAGGCACGAAGTCCTGGTCGAGGACTGGGCACGAAGCCCTGGCAAGGAGTTGGGCACCGAAGACCTGCTCGGAAGGTGGGCACGAAGTCCTAGTCGAGGACTGGGCACGAAGCCCTGGCAAGGAGCTGGGCACGAAGTCCTGGCAAGGAGCTGGGCACCGAAGACCTGCTCGGAAGGTGGGCACGAAGACCTGGTCAGGTGCATTGGGCAAAAGTCCAACCGGAGGAGCCGGTTGGCAAAAGGTAAACTCTCCTGAGAGGAGTAGGTGAGGACGCGTTCCCCGTCGAGGGAACAGTAGGCGTCGGCTCGACCTAGGGCTCCATTTTGGAGACCCAAAGTCAGAACCAAGACAGCTACGGCTGTAAAATTCACTAACATTCTTGCTTTGTTTTGTGTGGTACTAACCCTGGATGCAAGACCGAAGGAACGAGTTTCTGCAGCTCAGAACGCCCCAAAGGAGAGGGGCAGCAGCTGGGCAGGGCGCCCCGGAGGTCCCGGGCACCCCCAAGGTGAAGGCAAGACAAGCTGAGCAAGTAACGCTTCGGAAGCTCACTGGGGCAGGCGCCCCCAAGCTCCCGGGCCCCCCCAGTGTCCCGGGCGCCCCGGATGCCTCGGACGCCCCAAGCTAATGAAGCGATTGAAGCCGAGAAGTCAGCAGACCCAGTCAACCCAGGCACCCCCTGCGTCCCGAGCGCCCCCATCAAACCCCGAGCCCGATCCTGGAGGGATAAGGGCTGACCGAGTTGCGGATGAGGGTTTGCGGATCGGGAGACACGTGGAGGGCACCCCCAGTTGCACTATATAAGGGGCTCGACCCCCAAGGCTTCTGACACAATTCTTCCAATGCCAATACGCTCTTCGACTCAAGCGCTCTGCTCCGGAAACCTCCCATCTCGAGATTCAAGCACCGACGACGACCCTCTGCTCCGAAGCACGATCCACACCGGGCGTCGGTAACGAAGAGTTTAAATTTTAGTTTACTGTACTACAACTGTAATATTTTTCTGTAAACATTTGCGCACATATAGAATTGCCCGCAGAAAACGGTCAACGACCGTGGGCCTTGGAGTAGGAGCCGACCGCGACTCCGAACCAAGTAAAATCGCTTGAGTTCTTGTGCTGTGTTTTCAATTCCGCTGCATATTCTCTTAACGTCGAATCCGAAAAGTTTTTAACGATATTCACCCCCCCTCTATCGTATTCTCTCGATCCAACAAGTGGTATCAGAGCGGGGAAGCTCAAATTTGGTGCAACCACCAATTTGAGAATTTTTTTCGGATTTTCTTCGAATTTTTTTTAATCGAATTTTTATCGTTAATCGAGATTGGTGCAACACCACTCGATAAATTTTTTTTCTTTTTTTCTTTTCCTTCTTCCCGCACTACTAATCCAAGACCAAGTCTTGGGACGTTTTTTTTCTCTCTCTTTCTTTTTCAGATAATTTCTAAATGGCCATGCAAGAGGGCTTCAGTACCGCCAGACCACCGCTCTTCAGTGGGGAGGATTTCTCCTACTGGAAGAGTAGGATGGAAGTCCACCTGAAAACTCAGGTGGACATGTGGATAATAATCCAGTCTGGTCTGGACATACCTAAAAATGCTGACGGAGTGCCACAATCCTACACCGAATGGGATACCGCCCTCAAAAGAAAAATTGAAGCTGACGCCAAAGCAACTCAAACACTTCAATGCGGCCTAACCAAAGAGGAGCTAAACCGGGTAGGTCCATTCAACAGTGCAAAAGAACTCTGGGGTAAGCTAATTGAGTTGCACGAAGGAACCTCCGACACCCGGATCAGCAAGAGGGACCTACTACTGAACAAGTTGTACACAATCAAGATGAACGACGGTGAAACAGCAGCCCAGCTTCACGCCAGAATTCAGGAACTGATGAACGACCTTCACACAATCGGTCACAAGGTAGAAAACCGTGACCTGATCAGGTATACCCTTAACGCTTTCCCAAAAAACACGTTGTGGGCATCTATGGTAGATGCATACAAAGTTTCAAGGGACTTGTCTAAAATTAAATTAGATGAACTATTTTCCGAACTTGAATTACATGAGCAGACTAACTGCACACTAGCCGAGAAAGGCATTGCCTTTATTGCAGGTAAAATTGGAAAGATAACCAAGAAGAAGCCTCAACCTAAGCCCGAGTCTGAGTCTGATTCAGACTTAGAAGACAGCGAAGGAGATCAACCCAAGCTGGTCTGGCTTGCCCGGAACTACTACAAGGAATTGAAGAATCAATCCAACAGAAGAAAGGCCAACCGAAAGAAGGAAGATCCAGCTGAACCAACTAAGAACAAATCAAGTGTGACTTGCTTCGAATGCAACAAAAAGGGACATTTCAAATCGGAATGCCCTAACGTAATAGAAGCCAAGAAAGCAAGAAGAAAGAAGGCTCTTCAAGCAACGTGGGACGAGTCTTCCTCTAAAGAAGAAGAAGAGGCCCTACAGTCGAACTTGCTCGCCCTGACTGCCTCAGACGAAATCGAGACTGAGTCAGAATCAGAACCGGACGATGGCAAACTCACGTTTTCAATGGATGGCGAAATAACTGTAAGTGGGTTTTCTAGAAATCAATTGTCAGAATTAATTTCCCATCTTTCTCGAGACTTGGCGAAAGCCAAAATCCGAGTCGAATCTCTCCGACAGGAAGTAAAACTCCTGAAAGAGGGAGCTGACTCTAGATCCTTAATTGAGAAGGTTCAAGAAGGAGAACCTCTACTCAAGTTGAAAAACTTGAGAAAGAGAACTCCTCCTTGAAAACTCAAGTCAAGGACCTTAGATCAGCCTTAGAACGATTCACTTCTGGTTCCAAGGGTCTTGACATGATTCTTGGAAAACAGAAGTCGGTTCTAAATCGATCCGGATTAGGCTATAGAACCAAGTCTAGACAAAGATCATACTATGCTGTACTGAACCAGTCCAAACCTAAAGTTCAGGCATGGGTACCCGAACTGTGCCTGAACAAACAAACTGGATCAAATCAGTATTGGATCCCCAAGGACAAAATTCACATCTTGCCGAACCATTATCGTGACTTTAGTCCAGGGGGAGCCAAATTAAAAACAATATTCATAGTTAGATAAATTTATACTCTTGTTTTTAAATTGCATGATTGATTGTTTATTTAATTTCTGCAATTTACCATGCTTAGACTTAGGACTGGTTAGATTAAGGACCGAACCAATTAACTGAAATTTGAACAACCTAGTATTGGGTGGCGGTGAGATGATAGTACGTTAGGGAAGCCTCTTCTAATAAGGTCAAGTATACTCTACTTGGTCTCTTTAGACTGGTGAAACTAGCCGAAGCTACCGATCCAAGACCCAAACTAGTTAGACCAGAATTTTTCAAAAAATAATTTTGAAAATGAAATTTCATTAAAAGGCTTTGTCGAGGAAAGGGTTGATGATCCAATAAGGCTACGGCCAAAGAAGGCCTAGTGCCTCGCCAAGACCTGGAAGCCAATTTTTGAAATTCAAATTCAAATTATTCTTTGTCAAATTCGAATCTAACACAAATTTTCAGTTAATTATAGATTCACACATTTTTTTAAAATAAACTCAAAATCAACTGTTTTCAAAACTAAATTAAGTTTTTCAAAATAAATCATGATTCTTCAAAATAATTCTATGTACTAAAACTGTCTCATAAAAACCCATAAGGCAAACGTGATTGACAACTCTAGAATGGGTGAGAGGGTAAAAGTTAACTTAAATAAAATTAAGTTTATCTTTGTACTGTTGTTTAGTACAAACATTAAATTCTGTAGCTTAAAACGGACTTGATTATTGCTTGATTTAAATAATAGTCAAACCATGGTCAAAGCAGTCAAACCATGGTCAAAGTAGTCAAACCATGGTCAGAGTAGTCAAACCATGGTCAAAGCGGTCAAAATAATTAATCTATGGTCAAATGGTCAAACTGGTCAACAAAACAACAAAGTTGTCAATTCCCACCTAACCCGGGCGCCCGTGACTCCTCGGGTGACGCCCACATCTCTTTCACTTCGTTCAAGGCAGAAAAACTGCCATGTCTCCCTAACTAGGGCGCCCCGACCCTTGCGGGCGCCCCCAAGACTAGTCAAAGGCAGCAAAGCTGCCATCCCTTCCTCACCTGGGCGCCCGAGCCATCCCGGGCGCCCCCATCCAGCAGCAGGTCACTGCTAAAGCAGTGACCATCTGACCCGGGCACCCAGGAGCTCCCGAGCGCCCAGCTAAAACGCCTATATAAGCCACCCGAACCTCCTCATTTTGCCACACCCACAACACCTCTCTTCTCCAACTCTTCTTCTTCCAAGGTAACCTAACACCCCCCGAGTGACTCTCTTGCTCCCTCAACCTCGACCATGCCTCCCCGAGCGGCTACTCGGTATGATTTTTCTAACGCATTTAAAATTATCTTTCTTAAATTCCTTTCCTTTAAACGCATGCCTCTTATCTTAGAAAATGACGAGCAAACCAAGCAAACCCTGGTACCAAACCTAGTCCCGATCCTAGGTAGAACTTTGCAACAAATTTGCTCGAACAACATATAAACCTATAAAAATGAGCTACTTAAATAGGCAATTCTTCACTCAATCTTGTCCATTGGCCATAAATGTTATCAATTTTTACCAACTAGACAACCTTGTTTTCTGCACCCATCCTATTAACACAACCCTATGTGCAGAATTCTATAACAACTTAGTTAGACAGAATGATCTTATGTTTGTCACCATTGTTCAAGGGATGCCCTTGACAATCACACCTTCATTGCTCAACCGATTCCTTGGACTACGACTCTCTCGGTCCACCTTTTGCTGTTATCCCCCTAGGGATCCTCCATTTGATGCTCCTTACTCTCATATTGACCTAGATACTCTACACTCCTACTTCTATAGGGATGCTAGGAACCCCTTGGCCAGACGATTTCAGTCTGTCGACCTTCAGGTCCAGGACTATGCTCTTTTTAGAGTTCTAGTCCGCTGCATTTTACCGTTATCCACTAGGGACGTCGCGACCATGCGACCATTTCATACCTTCCTTCTATATGCATTGATTCATCATCTTGATATCGACATTGGACTCCACATATTCCACACGATTCTATATGTGTCCAGTGTTACCACTCAGGGGCGGGTACGCACCCCTTACTGTCACATCATCACATCCATTCTTCATTATCACGGTCGTAACATTACCGATGGAGAGATGACCGCGATGACTGACTTCGATGAAATAGGTTTTAGGAACTTTTCCCTAGCTGGTATAGAGGTCTCGGCTACCGGGGTTTTATCATGGAGACGTCAGCGAGCCGGAGTCCAGATCGACTCCGACGAGGAGGTAGAAGTCGACGTAGCTGATCTTGCGGCCGAAGCTCGGGAGCACATAGACGAGCCCGCACCTCCGACGTTTGGCGAGAGACTGACACTACTTGAGACTGAGATCCACAACCTCCGGGAAGAAGTGGAGGCAAATCATGCGGAAGAAATGGAGGCAAATCAGGCCCGACACATGGAGTATATGAACGCCCTCAGGGCCGACCGAGAGACCAACGACGCACGGTATCATGAGATGATGTCACTGTTCCACTCTTGGCAGCCAGGCTCATCCGATCGTCCCGGTCCCTCCTCCTAGATTAGATTGGTGACTGTTTGACTGCCCCTACTCAGTAGGGTTGACTTATATTTGACTTGTATGACTGTGCTGGTTCTCTCTTTTACCAGCTGACTTATGGAGTTGACTATTTGCTTTTCTTGATTAACTGATCTTTATCAGGATTATGCTTGGTAGAATAGGCTTACTTTACTTCTATTTTTCTTACTGCTTTACTCGATTTAAAATCAGCTTCTAAAATAATTTTAAAACTGCCTTACTTGATTTTCAAAATCTTTTTACAATTTTAAAATCAATGTTTCGACTTAGTTTTTTTGGAAAAACTACCCCCTTCAAAACTAGGGCTTTTTTTGAAAATGGACTTAGCTTAGGCCCTAACCCTAGAACTGCATGCAGGTAGATCTAGAAGCCAGCATCTCACAAGCACCTTAGGGTACTTTTGACTGATAACCTAGAATGGGTTGAGATGCTTAGGTCTTTGCCTTAATTCAAGATGCTTTAAGTCAGTGCATCTGCAGTAATTGGGGCACTAAATACAAATTAAACAGTAATCAGGTTAAGTGTCAAGTTTAGAAAATCTAACTTGAACAGAACACTTAACTTGACTAACCCTAGCGAAAACTACTGTTTATAACAGTTAGTAAGTAGCTAATTGGGTTAGACAGGACCCGACAGAGATATATCAAATTGATTTGGTCTAGTTTATATCTTGAATTGGTTCAGTACAGCACATTAGTCTTTTACTATATCCTTGTGCAATTTAGTTTTTCTATATTTGCTTTGTTTTTTTTGATATATGGCAAAGGGGGAGAGAGTGAAAAGGAGAGAAGATTTGAAAATTAATTTTTTTTTTTCAAATTCAAAATTTCAAAATTTTCTTTATCCTTTCTTCAAAAAATACTTAATTTAAAGTTGCCTTCAAAACCGTCTTTTTCAAAACTGTTTCCAAGTACTTGACTTAAATTGTTTTCAAAAATTTCCAAGTACTTGACTTAAACCATTTTTCAAAAATTGTGTCTAAGTACTTGACCTAAGATGTTTGTTATCTCTAAGTACTTATGTTCAAACTTCTCAAATAAGAAAAGTTTCTAAGTATAAACTTTCTAAAGTACTAAAAAGAGTGAGAGTTTGTTAAATCAAATTTCTTTAAAACTTCAGAAGATGTTTAGAAAAACTTTCTACTAAGTTATTGACTTAAAAAAAATTTCTAAAAATGTAAAATGTCTAAGTATAAATTTTCCAAGTGCCCAACCAAAATTTTTTTGGAAAATGTTTTCTAAAACTTCTGTTGAAAAATGTTCTAAGTGTTGAAAAATTAATTCCATCTTTAGACTTAGAAATTTTTCAAACCCCACGAATCTTTGAAAAACCTAGGGGAGATTCCTTCCAGGGGGAGGAAACTAAACTAGTATTTTACCTGTTTCGATTAACTTAACTTTTTGAATCGGGTTGCCATAAATCAAAAAGGGGGAGATTGTTGGTGCAGGCAGCACCTATGTCAAACCTGGGTTTTGATAATGGCAAAGGTTTCAAAAGTTAAGATATTATGTTGATCTAACATGTTAACTAAGTATACAGGAAAAGAAGCCCTAGGTACACTAGGCACGAAGTCCTGGTCGAGGACTGGGCACGAAGCCCTGGCAAGGAGCTGGGCACCGAAGACCTGCTCGGAAGGTGGGCACGAAGTCCTGGTCGAGGACTGGGCACGAAGCCCTGGCAAGGAGCTGGGCACGAAGTCCTGGCAAGGAGCTGGGCACCGAAGACCTGCTCGGAAGGTGGGCACGAAGACCTGGTCAGGTGCATCGGGCAAAAGTCCAACCGGAGGAGCCGGTTGGCAAAAGGTAAACTCTCCTGAGAGGAGTAGGTGAGGATGCGTTCCCCGTCGAGGGAACAGTAGGCGTCGGCTCGACCTAGGGCTCCATTTTGGAGACCCAAAGTCAGAACCAAGACAGCTACGGCTGTAAAATTCACTAACATTCTTGCTTTGTTTTGTGTGGTACTAACCCTGGATGCAGGACCGAAGGAACGAGTTTCTGCAGCTCAGAACGCCCCAAAGGAGAGGGGCAGCAGCTGGGCAGGCGCCTCGGAGGTCCCGGGCGCCCCCAAGGTGAAGGCAATACAAGCTGAGCAAGTAACGCTTCGGAAGCTCACTGGGGCAGGCGCCCCCAAGCTCCCGGGCGCCCCCAGTGTCCCGGCCACCCCGGATGCCTCGGGCGCCCTGGGTCCAAGCTAACGAAGCGATTGAAGCCGAGAAGTCAGCAGACCTAGTCAACCCGGGCGCCCCCTGCGTCTCGGGCGCCCCCGTCAAACCCCGAGCCCGATCCTGGAGGGATAAGGGCTGACCGAGTTGTGGATGAGGGTTTGCAGATCGGGAGACACGTGGAGGGCGCCCCCAACGTCTCGGGCGCCCCCAGGTGCACTATATAAGGGGCTCGACCCCCAAGGCTTCTAACACAATTCTTCCAACGCCAATACGCTCTTCGACTCAAGCGCTCTGCTCCGGAAACCTCCCATCTCGAGATTCAAGCGCCGACGACGACCCTCTGCTCCGAAGCACGATCCACACCGGGCGTCGGTAACGAAGAGTTTAAATTTTAGTTTACTGTACTACAACTGTAATATTTTTCTGTAAACATTTGCGCACATATAGAATTGCCCGCAGAAAACGATCAACGACCGTGGGCCTTGGAGTAGGAGCCGACCGCGACTCCGAACCAAGTAAAATCGCTTGAGTTCTTGTGCTGTGTTTTCAATTCCGATGCGTATTCTCTTAACGTCGAATCCGAAAAGTTTTTAACGATATTCACCCCCCCCTCTATCGTATTCTCTCGATCCAACATAGACATCTACATTTTAGAATGAGAATCACATTATCATTATTTATATTTTATATTTGATATATACATGGTATTGTCTAATACTGTACTGTTAGTAGGAACCCTAGAGCCAATTATGTGATGATTGACTAGGGGTATTTTGTATCATATTCTATCATTAATAAAATCATGTTTGGTTATTATACTTACTTTATATTCTGTGCCGAATGACTAAGTATAATAATGTCCTTGTGTAGTAGGTTCTTATCTATATTATATCGATTGGTTGAATCGATAGTGAGATAATGTAGAGAACACTACACTAAATTATTCCTGGTCAAGCATTAATATTCAGGGATAATATTAATGCATGGAGACTAGCATGTAGGTCAACTGATGACTTGAGCTCACAAGTCATGGATATGTGATATCAAGTTGACACATGGGTATACATTGGAGAATGTGTACTGAATGACATACCATGAGAAAGTTTCATAGATTGTCATATGAGTGTCATAGACTTTCTCATGTGACTATTGGTATGAATAGTCCTTAGACCTGAAGTCACTACGGTTCCCTAC
>JAGFNQ010002651.1:540219-556471 GCA_024364735.1 Boesenbergia rotunda
ACGGCAAACTCACGTTTTCAGAGGATGGCGAAATCACTGTAAGTGGTTTTCTAGAAATCAATTAATGAATTAATTGCCTATCTTTCTCGAGACTTGGCGAAAGCCAAAATCCGAGTCGAATCTCTCCGACAGGAAGTAAAACTCCTGAAAGAGGGAGCTGACTCTAGATCCTTAACTGAGAAGGTTCAAGAAGGAACCTCTACTCAAGTTGAAAAACTTGAGAAAGAGAACTCCTCCTTGAAAACTCAAGTCAAGGACCTTAGAGCAGCCTTAGAACGATTCACTTCTGGTTCCAAGGGTCTTGACATGATCCTTGGAAAACAGAAGTCGGTTCTAAATCGATCCGGATTAGGCTATAGAACCAAGTCTAGACAAAGATCATACTATGCTGTACTGAATCAGTCAGACCTAAAATTCAGGCATGGGTACCCAAACTGTGCCTGAAACAAACAAATCTGGACAAGATTCACATCTTGCCGAACCATTATCGTGGCTTTAGTCCAGGGGGAGCCAAATTAAAAACAATATTCATAGTTAGATAAATTTCTATTCTTGTTTTAAATTGCATGATTGCTTGTCTATTTAATTTCTGCAATTTACCATGCTTAGACTTAGGACTGGTTAGTTTAAGGACTGAACCAATTAACTGAAATTTGAACAACCTAGTATTGGGTGGCGGTGAGATGATAGTACGTTAGGGAAGCCTCTTCTAATAAGGTCAAGTATACTCTACTTGGTCTCTTTAGACTGGTGAAACTAGCCGAAGCTACCGATCCAAGACCCAAACTAGTTAGACCAGAATTTTTCAAAAAATAATTTTGAAAATGAAATTTCATTAAAAGGCTTTGTCAAGGAAAGGGTTGATGATCCAATAAGGCTACGGCCAAAGAAGGCCTAGTGCCTCGCCAAGACCTGGAAGCCAATTTTTGAAATTCAAATTATTCTTTGTCAAATTCGAATCTAACACAAATTTTCAGTTAATTGTAGATTCAAACACTTTTTCAAAATAAACTCAAAACAATGTTTTCAAAATTAATTTAACTTTTTCAAAATAAATCATGATTTTTCAAAATAATTCTATCTACAAAACCTGTCTCACAAAAACCCTTAAGGCTAACGTGATTGATAACTCTAGATTGGGTGAGACAGACTAGGTTGTGAAAATCAATTTAGGCTATTCCTGATTCTAATTGGATCCAAATCAACAAAACTCTTTATGTGTAGGAACATAAAGATTTGGACTAATGGATGTTGGATAGCGGGTGCTCCAGACACATGACTGGGGGATAAATTGAAAATTCACCAAACTCAAGTTTAAAAACCTAGGGCTCAGTAGCATTGGCAACAATGCTACACTCAAGGTGATTGGGTCAGGTAACATTGAACTAAATCTGACTTTGTTATTAAGAAGATTCTTTTGGTTGAAAATTTTAAATTTAACTTGCTTAGCATAAGTCAATTGTGTAATAATGGTTATGTAGTTACCTTTACCAACTCTAAACTGTCTGATTAGAAACTTGCAAGACTCAGAAATCATGCTTAAGGGCACTAGGAAAAATAATGTTTACACTATAAACCTACCACTAGTACCTAAATGCATGTTAACTCAGTTAGAACAATCAAACCTCTGGCATAGGAGATTAGGTCACACTAATTTGAGAATAATTTCAAAAAATCACCCCAACTTGGCCTAATTAAACGTATCCCTAAAATTAAGAACCATGAAAATTTAATATGCAAATTATGTAATCAAGGTAAACAAACCAGGTCTAATCACAAACTAATTCAGTCTGATCTAACTCAAACCACACTTGAGCTCCTGCACCTTGACCTATTTGATTCACATGGAGCCAAGTCACTAAGCGAAAACCGGTACTGCTTAGTAATGGTTGATGATTACCCTAGGTTTACCTGGGTTATGTTTCTAAAGACCAAAGATGAAACCCTAAACCTATTCATGACTTTTGCAAGTTAATTGAAAATCAAAACGATACCAAAATCAAAAGACTTAGGAGTGACCACGGGGGAGAGTTTGAAAATCAACGATTCGAGGAGTTTTGTAAGATAAATGGATATATTCACGAATTTTCGTGTCCTAGAACCCCCCAGCAAAATGGGATAGTTGAAAGGAAAAATAGAACCTTACAGGAAGCCGCTAGGGCTATGCTCAATGAATTTAACTTAGCTAACTAATATTGGGCAGAAGCAATTAGTACGGCTTGCTACATCCAAAATAGGGTACTAATTAACAAACGACACAATAAAACACCCTATGAATTATACTATCATAGACTTCCAAACCTACATTACCTAAGGGTCTTTGGGTGCAAAGTCCATATCCTAAACACCAAGGACTATCTAGGTAAATTCCAGTCTAAGTCAACCCCAGACATCTTCTTAGGATATTCAACAACAAGTAGAGCCTATAGGGTTTACAATAAACAAACTAAGAAAATTGAAGAAACAATAAATCTGATATTTGATGAAGAAATTAACTCAAAATTTGATAATCCAGATCTAAATTCATCAAATACTGATCAAGAAGAAAATGAACATACTACTGAACCTTTAATTGAACCCCTAAATGAACTAAATATTGAACCAACCATTGAGACAATTGAACCAGCAATTGAACCAACCCAAGTAGTTGAATCAATCACTGAACCAAACTGACCAACCGGACCTGAGACTGAACCAAGTTCTAGAAAAACTAAGAAACCCAGACTCAGTCACCCAACTAATCAGATTGTGGGTGATCCAACCTTAGGAGTCAGAATTAGGTCCGCTTATAGGAACCTTAGTCAGATTGTAATGATATCAAAAATTAAACCTAAGACCATAAATGAAGCCTTACCTGATCCTGATTGGATCATAGCAATGCAAGAAGAGTTAGCCCAGTTTGAGAGAAACCAAGTCTGGGAACTAGTACCTAAACCTGAGGGCAAATCCATTATTGATACTAAGTGGGTTTTTAGGAATAAGCTAAATGATCAAGGAGAAATAGTAAGAAACAAAGCTCGCTTAGTAGCAAAAGGATTCAGTCAAGTAAAAGGGTTAGATTATGATGAAACATATGCCCCAGTAGCTAGACATGAGTCCATTAGGATGTTGTTAGCCTTTGCATCCCATAAAGGATTTAAACTCTATCAAATGGATGTAAAGTTAGATTTTCTAAATGGATTTATCAAGGAAGAAGTCTATGTAGGACAACCTCCTGGTTTTGATGACTTAGAAAGACCTGACCATGTTTACAAACTCACTAAAGCACTTTATGGACTAAAACAAACACCTAGGGCCTAGTATGAATGCTTATCAACTTACCTAATCTCCAAAGAATTTAAACAAGGACAAATTGACTCAACCCTATTTATTAAAACCTTAGGAAAAGAAATCTTTATTGCCCAAATCTACGTCCATGACATAATTTTTGGGTCCACCAACTCAAACTTCCTAAAAGAATTTGTTAAAATAATGGAAAATGAATTTGAAATGAGCTTAGTTGGTGAGCTCAACTTCTTTCTAGGGTTACAAATTAAATAAACTAGGGATGGAAACTATGTCCATCAATCCAAATATGCTAAGGAATTAATAAAGAAATTCAAAATGGATAACTCTAAAAGCATAAGTACCCCCATGGCCACAAATGTAAAAAAAGATAGTGACTCTGATGGTAAACCAGTAGACCTCAAACTCTATAGAAGTATGATTGGAAGTCTACTGTACCTTACAGCCAGCAGACCTGATATCCTTTTTTCTGTAGGAATATGTGCTAAATACCAAACCTGTGCTAAGGAAACGCACTTAGCAGCCCTAAAAAGAATACTAAGATATGTTAAGGGCACCCTAAATGTAGGGATTTGGTATCCTAGGACCTCAACCTTTGACTTGTCAGGATACTCGGATTCTGACTAGCTGGTTGTAAATTAGATAGAAAGAGCACAAGTGGAAGCTGCCAACTGTTAGGAAATAGTCTAGTAAGTTGGTGCAGCAGAAAACAACACTGTGTAGCTCTATCCACAACTGAAGCTGAGTATGTAGCTTTAGGAGAGTGTGTAGCACAACTCTTATGGATGATGCACGCTCTCAAAGACTTCCAGCTTAACTACACTCAAACTCAGGTCTACATTGATAATATAAGCTCAATTAACCTAACTAAGAATCCAATCCAACACTCCAGAACTAAACACATAGAAGTCAAACACCACTTTGTAAGAGATCACGTAGCCAGGGATGAGATAGTCCTTAAGTATGTAGACTCTAAATCTAACTTAGCTGACATATTCACCAAACCCCTACCTGAGTCTGAGTTCAGCTCACTAAGAAGGCAATTAGGATTATGCCTGGTAGAATAGGGTTACTCTAATTTTCTTTGTTTTAACTACTTTTAAATTAGTTTCTAACATAATTTTAAAAACTGCTTTACTTGATTTTCAAAATCTTTATTGTAATTTTAAAATCAATATTTCGACTTAGTTTTTATTAAAACTACCCCCTTCAAAACTAGGGGTTTTCTTTGCAAATGAACTTAGCTTAAGCCCTAACCCTAGAAATGCATGCACCTATAGATCTAGAAGCCAGCATCTCACAAGCATCTTAGGGTACTTTTGATTGATAACTTAGAATGGGTTGAGATGCTTAGGTCTTTGCCTTAATTCAAGATGCTTTAAGTTAGTACATCTGCAGTAATTTGGGCACTAAATACAAATTAAACAATAATCAGGTTAAGTGTCAAGCTTAGAAAATCTAACTTGAACAAAACACTTAACTTGACTAACCTTAGCGAAAATTACTGTTTATAACAGTTAGTAAGTAGCTAATTGGGTTAGACAGGACCCGAGCGAGATAATTCAAATTGATTTGGTCGAAGTTTATACCTTGAATTGATTCAGTACAACACATTATTCTTTTGCTATATTCTTATGCAGTTGTTTGCTATATTGCTTTATTTTTTTATATATATGGCAAAGCGGAGAGATTTGGAAAGGAGTGAAGGTTTGAAAATTAATTTTTCAAAACGTTATCCTTTCTTCAAAAAGTAAAATCATCTAAGCTGTTTTCAAAACCTAAGATGTTTTTTTTAAAGTATTTATTTTTAAACTTCTCTAATAGAAGGTTTTAAAGTACTAAAGAAATTGAATTTTTTTTAAAATTCCTTTTGTAATAAAAACTTCAGAAGATGTTTAGAAAATTTTCTAAGTTATTTACTTGAAAATTTTTCTAAGTGTAAAGGTTCCAAGTATAAATTTTCCAAGTACCCAACCAATTTTTTTTGGAAAATGTTTTCTAAAATTTCTTTTGAAAAATGTTCTAAGTGTTGAAAAATCTTTTCCATCTTTAGACTTAGAAAATTTTCAAACACCACAAACCTTTGAAACCCCTAAGGGGAGATTCCTTCCATGGGGAGGAAACTAAACTGGTATTTCACCTGTTTGTTATTAACTTAACTTTTTGAATCGGGTTGCCATAAATCAAAAAGGAGGAGATTGTTGGTGTAGACAGCACCCAAGTCGAACCTTGGTTTCGATAATGGCAAAGAGTTCAAAAGTTAAGATGTTATTTTTATCTAACATATTACTTGAGTGTGCAGATTGAAGTCCTAGCGAAGGACTGCTAGGCACCTAGCGAAGGACTGCTAGGCATTGAAACTCTAAGACCTAGTGAAGGACTGCTTGGTACCGAAGACCTGGCGAAGGATTGCTAGGCACCGGGCGAAGGACTGCTTGGTACCCAAGACCTGACGAAGGGCTGCCAGGCACCTGTCGAAGGACTGCCGGGCAAAGGTCCAACCGGAGGAGCCGGTTGGCAACAGATAAATTCTCCTGAGAGGAGTAGGTGAGGACGCATTCCCCGTCGAGGGAACAGTAGGCGTCGGTTCGACCTAGGGTTTCATTTTGGAGACCCAAAGTCAGAACCAAGATAGCTACGACTGTAAAATCCACTAACATTCTTGCTTTATTTTGTTTGGTACTAACCTTGGATGCAGGACCGAAGGAACGAGTGTTTGTAGCTCAGAACGCCCCAAAGGAGAGGGGTAGCAGCTGGGTTAGGCGCCCGGGACCTCCCGGGCGCCCAAGGTCAAAGCCAAACAAGAGTCGAGCAAGAAAACGCTTCGGAAGCTCACTGGGCCAGGCGCCCCCAAGCTCCCGGGTGCCCCGAATGCCTCGGGACCCTGGGTCCAAGCCAACGAAGCAATTGGATTGAAGTTAGCCGAGAAGCCAGCAAGACCAAGTCATGCAGGGCGCCCTCTGTGTCCCGGGCGCCCCCGTCAAACCTCGAGCCCGATCCTGGAGGGATAAGGGCTGACCGAGTTCCAGATGAAGGTTTGCGGATCGAGAGACACGTGGAGGGCGACCCCAGCGTCCCGTGCACCCCAGGTACATTATAAAAGGGGCTCGACCCCCAAGGCTTCGAGACACACTTTTCCAACGCCTCAACACTCTTCGCTCAAGCGTTCTGCTCCGAAAACTTCTGATCTCGAGGTTCTAGCGCCTACGACGACCCTACGCACCGAAGAATGATCTACTCCGAGCGTCGGTAACGAAGAGTTAGATTTTTGTTTTTACTGCAAAACTACTATACAACTTTCTATAAAACTTTGTGCATTATAGAATTGGCCGCAGTAAACGGTCAAGGACCGTGGGCCTTGGAGTAGGAGCCGACCGCGACTCCGAACCTAGTAAAAAACCTTGTGTTCGCGTTTGTTATTTCAATTTTCGCTGTGCATTCTCTATCTTATAATCTGAAACGATTTACGATATTTACCCCCCCTCTATCGTATTCTCTCGATCCAACAACAACTTCTTCTTGCTTTACGATCTCTCGTACAAGGTGGTACTTGCGCTTTATGTGTTTACTTGCCTTATGGGTGTTGGGTATGGCTTGGCGGGTTTCCATAGCAAATACCTAGTCGATCTGAGAGGTCTCTCCACGTCTACAGATTAAAAATTAATCTGAGTAGAGATCCGTCTCCCATCGACCGCTCGTGCCATATCGAACGATCCAAATTGCAACTTAGCCAATTACCAAAATTGACCTTGCAATTTGCTCGACCGTTCAACCACGAAAAAGGCAACGAGTTGATCGCCAATTTTTTTTGTGTATGGTCGGGGTCCAGTTAAGAATTTATTAAACATATTTTGCAATTAAAATAATAAATTCTTAAACATAAAATGACAAGACATGTAAACATGGCACATAAAAGACATAAGGAAATACAAAGGAGCGTATGGAAAGTTGTACCTTTCCGATCACCTCGCGGTCTTCTACCTTATGTCCCTCCCTTCACGAACATCGTGTGGGCGATGATCTACCTTGATCCGAGATCACCAAGAGCACTAATCAACCCTCTTCTCCAACCGGCCAAAACCCTAGCTCCTAGGGTTTGCGCCGCCAGCCACCCCCTTACTCTTCCCTTGCGCCGCCGACCGCCGGAGCTAGCTCCAAGCCCTCTGACCAGCAACAGACTTAGAGAGGAAGGTGGAGAAGATGAATAAGGAGAAAACATACCTTCTTCCTATCCCCAACAGCCCGCAATCTCCTCCCTCCTTCTACCTTGCGGCGCCGGCGCAACCCTTGGTTGCGCCGCCTGCAGCCGGCAGTCGACGCCTCCTCCGCCTTCCCTGAGCCTCACGCACGGTAGAGAAGGTCTCTACCTTGCTTCCTTGAGTCTCAGCCGATGCTTGGTGGAGGGGATGGAGAGAACCGAAGGGGAGATCCCCTTCTTCTCTTGCTCGGCGCCAAAAACCTATGAGGGAGAGAGGAAAAGAGAGAGAGGCTTGGGGATCAAACTCTTGGATTGATTAATTGGCCTTGGTTTCTTGATCTCATAGGGTATTTATTGGGCTAAGGCAGGGACCAAGAGGAGGAGTTGGTTCTTGCCCCGCTAATGGATCCAAACTCGATCCATTAATTAAGATCCATTCCACTAAAGGATCTTAATTGAACTTCCTCACCAACCCCCATATTTTCATATGGGCTCCACATATTACGAGTTGTCCATCCCCCTGTGTTTAAGATCTCCCATGCCCGTTAATTAATTAAATTACTGACAATTTAAATTAATTAACTTCTGGATCCTTGATTAGTACCACTCAACCTTATTAACGTGCCGGTTCAAATCCATCTGCAGGGTTTAGCACGATAAACCTTTTGAGCTCATCAAGGGGGGATCATCATCCTGACTCACCAGGACACGGATTCCATCAATAATCATCGGCACATCATATTATTAATGTTATTTTCCAACTTACTGGGTCTGTCGATCTAACAGAATAAATCTCGCCCATTGATAAATCAAAGAAATAATAATTAATAATATATGTTCGATATTATTTCAGGATTAAGGATCGTCCTCCATAATATCAACTGAGGTCCTATCCAATTATCTAGTCAGTACAAATCGAATAACCTCGGGTTTTGGTCCTACCCAATGTACTCAAAGCACACTAGTGTAATTTTATGGTCAAGACCAACCACACCTAATTACACTATAACCATCCCAATGGGTTGTCCAATTCCATCTTGGTTGTGAGCCTCTATTTATGCTAAGTAAGGAACTGATAATATGATCTTCCATGTGACACCACACACCATGTTATCTACAATGCAAAGCAATGGGACTTCGTGTATGTACTATTATAAACAAACACCTGGTGTAGTTGTGATTCTCTTTTTATAATAAAGATGTTCATATAATAAAAGTTATGTCTTTCAGTATACACATCTTACAATGGGCTCGTGGTTCCTTCGAGTTTGCAAGTGCACCACTGTTATCACAATAAATTGTGATAGCTCTGGGCAAATTAGGAATCACATCCAAGTCCATCAAGAAGTTTCTGAGTCATACAGCTTCCTTCGCCACCTCAGAGGCTGCCACATACTCAGCTTCCATGGTGGAGTCTGCCGCGCATTTCTACTTGATACTCCTCCATACTATAGCTCCACCTCCCAAAGTAAACACATACCCTGAGATAGACTTACTGTTATCCCTATCTGATTGGAAGTCTGAATCTGTGTAACCCACAGGGAGTAATTGATCTGTCTGTTAAACTACCATATAATCCCTTGTCCTTCTCAGGTACTTCAATATATGCTTTACCGCAGTCCAATGTCCCTGTCCTGGATTACTCTGATATCTGCTAACCATACCCACGGCAAAGCAGATATCCGATCTCTTACATAGCATAGCATACATGAGGCTTCCTACAGCCGAAGCATAAGGAACCGTCTTCATCTCCTCTATCTCCTTTGATGTTTTAGGACACATCTCCTTAGATAAAGGTACTCTATACCGAAAGGATAGAAAACCTTTCTTGGAGTTCTGCATGCTAAAACAAGCTAGGATAGTGTCTATGTATGAATCTTGAGACAAACACAACATCCTTTTCTTGCGATCACTTATAACTTTGATCCCAAGGATGTATCCAGCTTCTCCCAAGTCCTTCATATCAAACTATTTGGACAACCATACCCTTACATCTGATAACACTTTGACATTATTGTCAATGAGCAAAATGTCATCTACGTATGTACAAGAAATACCACTATGTTTCCGTCACATCTCTTGTATACACGAGACTCACCAGGAATTTGAATAAATTCATATGACTAGATTACCTCATCAAAGAGGATGTTCCAAGATCTCGAAGCTTGCTTCAATCCATAAATGGACCGATTAAGCTTACATACAAGATGCTCTTTGTCCTTTATAATGAATCCCTCTGGTTGCTTCATATAGATGTTTTGCTCAAGACTTCCGTAGAGGAAAGCTATCTTGACATCCATTTGTCAAACCTCATAATCCATATGAGCGGCAATAGACAAGAGAATCCGGATCGACTTAAGCATGAGTATCGGCGAAAAGGTCTCCTTATAATTGATACCCTCTTTCTGAGTATACCCCTTCGCAACAAGCCTTGATTTGAAGGTTTCCACCTTCCCGTCTGATCCTCTCTTTCTTTTATAGATCCACTTGCATCCAATGACTTTTACACCATCGGACGGTTCTACTAGCTCCCATACCTAATTAGAATCCATAGATTCTATCTCAGAATTCATTGTCTTTTGCCAAGATACCTGATCTTTATCTTGGAGTGCCTCATCATAGGTCCAAGGGTCAGGTTCATGTTCACCAGGGACCAAGCCGAAGACTTTCCCAAAAACATGAATTTGTCGGGTTGTCTAACAACCCTCCCACTACGACGAGGTACTACCTATATATCCTCTGTGACATGCAGTGCAGTCACATGTGGTATGTCTTCTTGTACTGTTGGTACTGAAATTAGAATTTCCCCTGCCAATTCTTCTAGAACAATCTTACTCATGGGCTTGTGGTTCATCACATAGTCTTCCTCTAAAAATCGGGCATTCGTGCTAACGATCACCCTATGATCTTTAGGACTATAAAATAAACCACCTTTCGTTCCTCTAGGATAGCCTATGAACAAGCGTACTTCTGTACGAGATTCTAACTTATCATCATCTCCCTTCAGCATATGTGTTGGACTACCCCAAATTCGAATATGTCACAGACTAGGCTTACGCCCAATCCATAATTTTGTGGGAGTATAGAGTACTGATTTAGATGGTACCAAGTTCAGAATGTACACTGCCATTTCCAGAGCATACCCCCAGAACGAATTAGGTAACTCAGAATAACTCATCATTGATCTAACCATCTCCATAAGAGTCCTATTCCTTCGCTCTGCCACACAGTTCCGTTGGGGCGTACCGAGTACAGACAATTGGGATTCAATCCCAGCCTCTGATAACTAATTCCTAAACTCTCCCAATAGGTACTCGCCTCCACGATCAAATTGTAGTGCCTTGATACTTTTACCTTGATGTTTCTTCACATCAGCCTTGAATTCTTTGAACCTGTCAAAGCATTCAGACTTGCGGCACATCAAGTAAATATATCCATACCTTGAATAATTGTCTATAAAAGAGATGAAATATGTTGGATCGAGAACACCGATAGAGGGGGGGGGGTGAATATCGGAATTCGTTCTTTTTCGAAAAATTAAGAGCAAGTGCACAGCGGAAATAAAAATAACACAGAGACATAGTCGTTTTTACTTGGTTCGGAGCCTGTGTCGACTCCTACTCCAAGGCCCACGGTCGTTGACCGTTTACTTTGGGCAATTCTATATAGGCGCAAAGAAAGTTTACAAATATTGATTTACAAATATGGTATAGTAAACTTTAATGAAAAGAAAGCTCTTCTTTTTACCGACGCCCGATGAGGGTTGACTTTTTCGGAGCAGCGGGACGTCGTCGGCTCGTGTTGGGAGGTTTTCGGAGCAAGGCGCGAGAGCGGAAGAGCGTAGAAGCATTGTGTCGAAGTAATTGTCAAGCTTGGGGTCGAGGGGTGCTATTTATAGCACCTAGGGCGCCCTGGACGTCGGGGGCGCCCTGCCACGTGTCAGCCGATCCATACTTCGCTCGGTCAAGCTTTATCCCACCTTAATAGGGATGAGGTTTGACCTCTGGGGCGCCCTGGTCGCTGAGGGCGCCTTGGTTGACGCGATCTTCTCGGCTGGATAAGGGCGATTGAATTTGCTGACATGGGCGCGGCGCGCTGTTGCTGCTGAAGGCGCCCTGGCTGCCGAAGGCGCCCTGGCTGCTGAGGGCGCCTCGGCCAGTAGTCAGCCGAAGTCCTTTTTGCCTTACTTGTTTCTTGTTCACCTTGGAGGCGCCCTAGACACTCAGGGCGCCCTACTCAGTTGCTGCCTCACTCCTTTGAGGCTCTCTGAGCTGCAGACACACGTTCCTTTGGTCCTGCATCCAGGGTTAGTCCGAAAACAAAATAAAGCATTAATTTATACAGCCTTAGCTGTCTTGGTTCAGACTTTGGTCTCCAAAATGGAGCCCTAGGTCGAACCGACGCCTACTGTTCCCTTGACGGGGAACGCGTCCTCACCTACTCCTCTCGGGAGAATTTACCTGATGCCAACCGTTCCTCTGGTTGGACTTTTGCCTGACGGTCCTTTGTCAGGTCTTGGATGCCGAGCAGCCCTTCGCTCGGTGCCTAACATTCCTTCGCTAGGGCTTCAATCCCAGGCTATCCTTCGTCTGGCGCCTAGCAGCCCTTCGCTAGGTCTTTTGACCCTGGCATTCCTTCGCTAGTGCCTAGCAGTCCTTCGCTAGGTCTTTTTACCCTGGCATTCCTTCGCCAGTGCCTAGCAGTCTTTCGCTAGGGCTTTTCTTGCACACTAGAGTAACTTGTTAGAAAACAAGTAAGACTTAACTTTTGACCTATGTTGCCATTATCAAAACACAGGTTTGACTTAGGTGCATTCTGCACCAACAATCTCCCCCTTTTTGATTTATGGCAACCCTAGTTCAAAAAGTTAAGTTTAATCAAACATGAAAAAAAGTTAATTTTGTTCCCTCCCCCTGGAAGGAATCTCCCCCTAGATTTTTCAAAAATTCGTGGGGTTAAAGAAAAACTCGTACTTTGATAACTTAAGTTTTAGGTAGTTAGAAATCTTTCAGTAACTTAAGTTAAAGTACAAAGGAGTTTTTGAATCATGATTTTAGTGTACTTAAAAGGTTTGAAGCTTTAAGTTTTAAGGTACTCAAAAGTTTTGAAAGTGTTAGCTTAAGTACTTAGTAAGATTTAAAAGCTTAAGTACTTAGTAAGGAAAAAGCTTAAGTACTTAGTAAGGAAAAAGCTTAAGTACTTAGTAAGGTTTAAAAAGCTTAAGTACTTAGTAAAACTTTGAAAACACTTTAGTATCTCTGAAAAACTTAAGTACATTTGGAAAACTTTAAGTACTTAATGACTTTGAAAAACCTAAGTACTTTGTTACATTGTACAGTTTTGACAAACTCAAGCTTTTAAAGTACTTATAAAAATTTTGACAAGCTTAAACAAAATTTGAAAGGTTAGAGTATTTAGCAAAATTTTGAAGGCTTGAGTAAAAATAAAAATTTTGAAGGCTTTAAGTAAAAATTTTGAAAGCTTTAAGTAACAGTTTTGAAAGCTTTAAGAACAGCTTAAGTAAAAAAAAATTGTTTTTCAAAATTTTTGAATGAGTAGAATTAAATTTTTGAAAACTTTTTGAATAATGAAAAAAATTTCTCTCTTTTTTTTCTATCTCTCCCCCTTTGCCATATATCAAAACAGATAAGTATATCAAAAAAATAAGATTGCATAAAAGAAATAAGTAAGATTTTGCTGTACTGAATCAATTTCTAATTTAGACATAAATTAACTCAGTCAATTTTCTCTGTAGGGACCTGTCTAACCCAATTAGCTACTTACTAACTGTTAGAAACAGTAGTTTTTGCTAAGGTTAGTCAAGTTAAGTGTCAATGATGGATTTGCCCTCGGGTTTAGGTACTAATTCCCAGACTTGGTTTCTCTCGAATTGAGCTAGTTCTTCTTGCATTGCTATGATCCAATCAGGATCAGGTAGGGCTTCTTCTATAGTTTTGGATTCAATTTTTGATATCATGGCTATTTGGCTAAGGTTCCTATAGGAGGACCTAGTCCTGACTCTTAGAGTTGGATCACCCACAATTTGATCGGTTAGGTGACTAAGTATGGGTTTCTTTGTTCTTCTAGTGCTTAGTTCAGCCTCAGGTCCAGCTAGTTGGTTTGATTCACTATTTGATTCAACTCTTTGGGCTGGTTCATTTGTTGGTTCGATTCTTGGTTCAGTTAATTCATTTATTGGTTCAATAGTTAGTTCGTGTAAGGGTTCAATTAATGGTTCAACAATTTGTTCATTATTTTCTTGGTCAAAGTTTGATGAAATTGGGTCTGGATTATTTGATGTTGAATTGATTTTTTCATCGAAAATTAAGTTTGTTGTTTCTTCAATTTTCTTAGTTTGTTTGTTGTAAGCTCTATAGGCTCTACTTATGGTTGAATATCCTAGGAAAATACCTGGGTTTGACTTGGATTGAAATTTTCCTAAATAGTCTTTGGTGTTTAGGATATGGACTTTGCACCCAAAGACCCTTAGGTAATGTAGGTTTGGGAGTCTATGGTAGTACAGTTCATAGGGGGTTTTGTTGTGTCGTTTGTTAATCAAAACCCTATTTTGGATATAACAGGCTGTACTAGTTGCTTCTGCCCAAAATTGGTTTGCTAGTTTAAATTCGTTGAGCATAGCCCTAGCGGCTTCTTGTAATGTTCTATTCCTTCGCTCGACTATCCCATTTTGTTGGGGGATTCTAGGACATGAAAATTCATGTAAACACCCATTTACCTGACAGAATTCCTCAAACCATTGATTCTCAAACTCTCCCCCGTGATCACTCCTATGTCTTTTTATTTTAGTGTCGTTTCGATTTTCAATTAGTTTACAGAATTCAATAAATAGGTTTAGGGTTTCATCTTTAGTTTTTAGGAACCTAACCCAGGTAAACCTAGAGTAATCATCAACTATTACTAAGCAGTATCGGTTCCCGCTTAGTGACTTGGCTCCATGTGAATCAAATAGGTCAAGGTGCAGGAGCTCAAGTGTGGTTTGAGTTAAATCAGACTGGATTAGTTTGTGATTGGATTTGGTTTGTTTACCTTGATTACATGATTCACATATTAGGTTTTCATTATTTTTGATTTTGGGGATACCTTTGATTAAGCCAAGTTGGGTAATTTTTGAGATAGTTCTCAAATTGGTATGACCTAATCTCCTATGCCAGAGGTTTGACTGCTTTGACTATAGTTTGACTTCTTTGACCATAGTTTGACTATGTTGATCCTGGGTTAAGATTAGGATTTAACTATAATAAAGGTATTAAAGGGAATCATAATTGAGTTTTAATTTTACTGTCTCACCCAATCTAGAGTTTTCAATCACGTTAGCCTTATGAGTTTTGTGAGACAAGTTTTAAGATTATTTTGAAAATTTTGATTAATTTTGAAAACAATTGACAAAACTTAATTAATTTTGAGAACTTAAGCATCTTATACCCACTTGGTTCAAGACATGGTCTATGTGTGTAAGTCCCCACTAGGCTGACTACGTCACACCTAGCCCAAGTAACGTTTTCTCGTCCTACGGATTCTAATTACTCTCATGTATTTAAGAGATTCATACTCTGAACATGTCATGCTCTGGCCAGAGGCTTTCGAGTAACAATCCGACTATAGGCCTCGGGTATACATCTCCTCGCAGGAGTGGTGAATCCTTTGTAGGCTGTTCAAACATCTTCGGGCACTTCGGCTTATACCCAATCATCCTGGGTCCACACCTCCTTGGAGATGCTTACTTAAGATGTCAAAGTATAAGTCTCCATGACCAAGATGACTTGAACACCGCAAGTTAAAGGAACATCGCACTTATGCTGCAGTAAGAACTTCACTGACATATCTATATGTAGACTACCATATGAAATTTTACGGCCAGTCACTCTAATGAACTTGTTCCCTTAACTAGCATTCATGTTTATCTCCGGACATCTCAATGTCACCAGCCAGTGAGAATCAGCTGATTAGAGAATAACCCATGCTAGTCTCAATAGAATTGATAGTGTCTGTATTTATCAATTCATCGACTAGGGACAATTTCAATACTTCACAATTGCACATGTAGAGATAATCACTAGTTGTGAATTCATCACAAATTCTCTCATGCTGTGAATTGTATTGCGGGCATTCAGTTAATGAGTTTAAGATCTCAATCAAATACACAAACATGTATACTCAAATAGTGAATATTCATTTATTAAAATAAATGATTACAATCATAAGGCGATTGCCTTAGGACACTTCTCTCATATCACTAACAAACTCCCACTTGGCCTAATGCCAATCGCTACGGTACCCAATACCACAGGCTCTAACATGACCCTCAAACTTTCTTTGAGGCAAGGCCTTAGTTAAAGGATCCGCTAAATTCCTTTCAGTGGGAATTTTCTCAATTTGTATATCATTCCTACTTATAATCTCTCTGATCAGATGATAGCGGCGAAGCACATGTTTGGATCGCTGATGAGACCTTGGTTCCTTCGCTTGTGCAATAGCTCCATTGTTGTCGCAGTAAATCGGTATTGCTTCATCAATGGTTGGAATCACACCAAGTTCTGAGTCAAACTTCTTGATCCAGACTGCTTCCTTTACTGCTTCCGAAGCTGCAATATATTCCGCTTCCGTGGTAGAATCTGCTACGGTGTCTTGCTTGGAACTCTTCCAACTTATTGTGCCTCCATTCAAAATAAATACGTATCCGGACTGAGATTTGGAGTCATCCGTATCTGTCTGGAAATTGGCATATGTATACCCACGTATTACCATATC
>JAGFNQ010002652.1:0-18808 GCA_024364735.1 Boesenbergia rotunda
TCGAAAAATAAATAGGATTTAATTTATGTATGTTGATACATTATTTATCAATCTTCTCACATAATCTCAATTTGTATTTCTAGGATAATCACTCGATCATGTCTACTCAAATAAACTTGCGTTCCATTTTGGACACCAATAAACTGACTGGGCGAACTTCATGGACTGGCTTCGAAACCTGAGGATAGTCCTCAAGGCAGAAAGCTTGCTTATGTCCTTGAAGAACTACTTCCCAAAAGTCCTCCAGAAAATGCAACTCCAGACCAATTGTTGGCCTATCAGAAACATGTGACCGATTCTGAACTTGCGAGTTGCATCATGCTAGCCTCTATGGTACCTGAGTTGCAAAAGCAGCATGAGCATATGGATGCTTATACCATCATCTTCCATCTTCATGAGTTGTTTGAAGAGCAGGCGAGATCCGAAAGGTTCGAAGTCTCCAGACTCCTCTTCACCACTAAGATGCAGGAAGGCACTTCTGCCTCGCAGTTTGTGTTAAAGATGTTGGGGTACATTGAGCGACTGAGCACACTCGGTTTTGCAATGGATCATGAACTAAGTATTGACTTAATTCTGAATTGTTTGCCCAAAAGTTATTCACAATTTGTGATGAACTATCGGATGAACAAACTGGAGACTACCATTCCTGAGTTGATCAACATGCTGAAGACTGTGGAGCCTTCTGTAAAGCCGGATCAAAAAGCAGTACTGTTAGTTGGTTCCTCGAAGAAAGGTTCTAAGAGGAAGGCCAAAGAACAGAACAAAGGGAAGAAGAAAAAGGCCAAAAAGACTGAAAAGAAACCAAAAGGCACTTGCCATCACTGTGGCAAGGAAGGTCACTGGCGAAGAAACTGCAAGATTTATCTTGAGTCCATGAAGAAGAAGGCATCCGATGCCCCATCCTCTTCAGGTATCTTCGTTATTGAATGTCACTCTATTTCCTCAAATACCTGGGTACTTGATACTGGGTGTGGCTCACATATATGTAATGACATACAGGGGCTAAGGAATAGAAGAAGACTCGTCAAGGGAGAAGCGAATTTGAGAGTTGGAAATGGAGCAAAGATTGCTGCTGTTGCCATCGGAACATATTTGCTAAAGCTCCCTACCGGACGTATCTTAGAATTGGATAATTGTTATTTTGTTCCTTCATTAATAAAGAACATTGTATCTATTTCATGTTTGAATGAAAAAGGTTATCATTTAACTTTTAGTAACAATTGTTGTTACATAACTTTAAATGGCGTTCTTTATGGGAATGGAACTTTGTGCAATGGCATCTACACGTTAGATTTATCCAGTGACGTTTTCAATATCGAAGTTAGTAATAAACGTGCTCGAATAGATAATCGAATAGACTCCTACACGTGGCACTGTCGTCTTGGCCATATAAGTAAGAAACGCATGACCGAATTACACCGATGTGGAATTTTGGAATCATTTGAACCCGGTTCATTTGATACATGCGAATCGTGCTTGAAAGGCAAGATGACCAAATTACCCTTTCCCGGAAAAGGTAATCCAGTGGGAGAGTTGCTTGGTCTAATACATACCGATGTATGCGGACCAATGTCAACTCAAGCACAAGGAGGCTATAACTACTTCATCACCTTTATCGATGATCACTCACGATTCGGTTATGTGTTCTTGATGAAACACAAATCTGAAGCTTTTGATAAATTCAAAGAATTCAGAAATGAAGTAGAGAAACAACTTGGCAAAAGTATTAAAATACTTCGATCCGATCGGGGTGGAGAATACTTAAGTCAAGAGTTTCAAGATTATCTTAGGGACAATGGGATATTATCCCAATGGACTCCGCCGTATACACCACAGCATAATGGTGTATCTGAGAGGCGTAACCGAACCTTGATGGACATGGTTAGGTCTATGATGAATCATGCAACTCTTCCAAAATCCTTTTGGGGCTATGCACTTAAGACAGCTGTTTACTTGCTAAACAGAGTCCCGACCAAGGTAGTCTCTACTACTCCATATGAGATCTGGAATAGTAAGAAACCTCACTTAACTCACCTTAAGATATGGGGTTGTCCTGCTTATGTGAAGCGGGTTGTATCAGACAAATTGGATGCTAAGTCTGATAAATGTCTATTTATTGGATACCCTAAGGAAACGAAGGGTTACCAATTCTATCATCCCTTGGAACAAAAGGTGTTTGTTTCAAGGCATGCTGTATTTCTAGAAAAAGAATTTCTTTTACAAGAAAACAGTGGGAGTGATTGAGCTTGATGAAGTTCAAGAACTCCAATAGACATTAAAGAGACACCTAGTCTAGACCCACAACCGATAATTCATAGTGATGAGCTATCAGTTGAACCTAAAACTACACCACCTCTTCGTAGGTCTGATAGGACACGCAACATTCCAGAGAGATACGGATTTCTCGTAAGTGAATCGAACGACGTGTTGCTCATTGGTGATGACGAACCTATCAGTTATGAAGATGTTCTGAAAAGTTCAGAAAGGGACAAATGGCTTGAGGCCATGAAGTCGGAAATGGATTCCATGTACGAAAACCAAGTATGGGACTTGGTTAACCCACCTGAAGGGATTAAACCCATAGGGTGCAAGTGGGTTTTCAAGAAGAAAACCGACATGGAAGGTAATGTTGTTACCTTTAAGGCTAGATTAGTGGCAAAAGGATATCGTCAGAAACAAGGAATTGATTATGACGAAACCTATTCGCCAGTAGCTATGCTTAAATCCATTCGGATGCTCCTAGCCATAGCAGCTCATTATGATTATGAGATATGGCAAATGGATGTGAAAACAGCTTTCCTTAATGGAAACCTGCTTGAGGATGTATACATGATACAACCTGAAGGTTTCACATCGGTTGATAAAACCAAAGTATGCAAGCTTCGACGATCCATATATGGACTGAAGCAAGCATCTAGGAGCTGGAACATCCGTTTTGATGAGACAATCAAAGAGTTTGATTTCTCACAAAATCCTGACGAACCTTGTGTGTACAAGAAGGTTAGTGGGAGTGCAGTCGTATTCCTAGTATTATATGTCGATGACATCTTACTTATAGGAAACGATATATCAGTTTTACAGACAGTTAAAATTTGGTTGTCCAAAACTTTCTCCATGAAAGACCTGGGAGAAGCAACCTATATCCTTGGGATTAGAATCTATAGAGATAGATCAAAACGGTTGCTTGGTCTTTCGCAGTCTACATATATAGACCGAGTGCTAAAAAGGTTTAGCATGTCGGAATCCAAGAAAGGTTACCTTCCCATCAGGCATGGGATCAACCTTTCGAAGTCTATGTGTCCGCGCACAGAAGACGAGAGGATTTGCATGAATAAGATTCCCTATGCATCCGCAATAGGATCTATCATGTATGCTATGTTATGTACAAGGCCCGATGTATCATATGCTTTGAGTGTCACAAGCAGATACCAGTCGGATCCAGGAATGGATCATTGGGCGGCTGTCAAGACAATCCTTAAGTACTTAAGAAGAACTAAGGATGTGTTCCTAATATATGGAGAAGGAGATATGGTAATACGTGGGTATACAGATGCCAGTTTCCAGACAGATAAGGATGACTCCAAATCACAGTCTGGATACGTATTTACTTTGAATGGAGGCGCAGTAAGTTGGAAAAGTTCCAAACAAGACACCGTAGCGGATTCTACCACGGAAGCGGAATATATCGCAGCTTCGGAAGCAGCAAAGGAAGCAGTTTGGATCAAGAAGTTTGTCTCAGAACTTGGTGTGGTTCCAACCATTGATGAAGCAGTGCCGGTTTACTGCGACAACAATGGAGCTATTGCACAAGCAAAGGAACCAAGGTCTCATCAACGATCCAAACACGTGCTTCGACGCTATCATCTGATCAGAGAGATTATAAGTAGGAATGACATACAAATTGAGAAAATTCCCACTGAAAGGAATTTAGCGGATCCTTTAACTAAGGCCTTGCCTCAAAGCAAGTTTGAGGGTCATGTTAGAGCCTGTGGTATTGGATACCGTAGCGATTGGCATTAGGCCAAGTGGGAGTTTGTTAGTGATATGAGAGAAGTGTCCTAAGGCAATCGCCTTATGATTGTAAACATTTATTTCAATAAATGATAATTCACTATTTGAGTATACATGTTTGTGTATTTGATTGGATCTTAAACTCATCTACTGAATGTCCGCCATACAATTCACAGCATAAGAGAATTTGTGATGGGATCACAACTAGTGATTATCTCTAAATGTGCAAATGTGAAGTGTTGGAAATATCCCTAGTCGATGAATTGATAAATACGGACATTATCAATTCTGTTGAGACTAGCATGGGTTATTCTCTAATCAGCTGATTCTCACTGGCTGGTGACATTGGGATGTCCGGAGATAAACATGGATGCTAGTTAAGGGAACTAGTTCATTGGAGTGACTAGCTGTAAGACTTCATATGGGAATCTACATATAGATATGTCAATGAAGATCTTACTGTGGCTTAAGTGCGATGTTCCTTTGACTTGCGGTGTTCAAGTCATCTTGGTCATGGAGACTTATACTTTGACATCTTAAGCAAGCATCTCCAAGGAGGTGTGGACCCAGGATGATCGGGTATAAGCCGAAGTGCCCGAAGATGTTTGAACAGCCTACAAAGGATTCACCACTCCTTGCGAGGAGATGTATACCCAGGCCTATCGTCGGATTGTTACTCAAAGCCTCTGGCCAGAGCATATCATGTTAGAGTGCGAGTCTCTTAAATACATGAGAGTAATTAGAAATCCAAAGGACGAGGAAGACACTACTTGGGCTAGGTGTGACGTAGTCAGCTTAGTGGGGACTGACACCATTGACCGTGTCCTGAACCAAGTGGGTATAAGGTGGTGAAGGGAATGAGGCACGATTCATTAGAGCTGCTGAAGGGTTTCAGAATAATTTCTTCTGAGGTCAAACCGTTGATCTTTCGATTAATTGGGGATCATGATGTACTACTAGGTGCCACTCATGATCGTTCTATAATTGGTTGATTATAGACGGCCAACATAAATCGAAAGCCTATTTAGTCACACGCACTACGAGTAATCCGAGGGATTTAAAATGAGTTGAAAATTGGATTTTCCGATCAAGAGAAATAAGTCGAATCTGAGTTAGTCAGAGGCGCAATGGAAGCTAAAAATGGCTAAGTCTTTTGAAGGCTTTTTGGGCGAATTAAATGAGTTTAATTCGCGGCGGTTCGGGTTGGTTTGGCCGGCCAAAGAGGGTGTCAAAACCCCCTTTGGTGGCCGGCCACAATAAGAGGAGAAAACCAATTAATTTTGGTTTAATTAATAAAATAAATCTAGTGCGGTTTATTTTATAAATTATGGATAAATAAATTTGTATAAAGAAATTTATATAAATAAAATTTATAGAAATTTATTCTTTTATGGATGATTAAAATAATCCATGAATTGGTTTATTTTAATTTTATAAAATCAATTATGAATTGATTTTTTCATAATAAGAAAGTTTATAAATTTCTTATAAAAATTTATTCCATAATTTAAAGAGAAGAAGAATTAGTTTTATTATAAATTAGTTTATAATAAAGAGTCGGTTTAAACGGAATAATTAATAAGAAAATTTATAAGATAAATTTCTTATAACTAATTCCGTTAGATCCGTTAATTCGGTTTAGAGGGAGACTTAGCAAAGGAGTTGCTACTATATAAAGGAACCAAAGGCTAGCCCTTATTCCCAATCAATTAATTAAGAGATTAATTATTCTCTCCCTCTCTCTCTTAATCTCTCCTCTCCTCCTCTTCTTCTTCCCTTAGGGCCGGCGCACCCTAGCTCCTCTAGGGCCGGCGCCCAACCAAATCCAAGAAGGTGAAGTTGCCGTGAGCATTGAAGAAGAAGGAGAACCCGAACACGAAGTAGAAGAAGCGGATAGCGACTCCTCTCTTCCGGAATACGATTCCGTTACTTCATTGGTTAGTTTTTCCATTATTTCTCTTGTCCTTCTAGTTGTGCCTTCCGAGAATCTAGTAGTTCTCGTCGGCACAAAACTCGTGACTTTGTGAAGTCATCCCGAAGAGAACTCGGCGTGGACGCGAATAGAGGCGGAACTTCCAAGGGACGCTACGGTTGGATCTCGTCCCTTACTTCGAGATACGAGAGGTACTTGGTAAATTTGTTTACTTTTCCGCAAAGTTTTATTTTATGATTATGTCAACACAATGTAAGGTTGCATGCTAGATACGAAGTTGAAATAATTTAGGAAATTATTTTATGCAAACTCTTCCGCTGCACGAAAAATTTTGAATTTTACGAACTCGTATCCTTGTCGACATGCACCCGGTCCCAACACTTCGTACATCTCAGGGTCCTCCTCAAATATCTCGGGGTCCTCCTCGAACGGCTCGGGATCCTCTTCGTACATCTCTGGATCCTCTTCGTACATCTCAGGGTCCTCCTCAAACATCTCGGGGTCCTCCTGATTGTCCGAGTCCCCCAGATCTTCTGGAAACTCATGGCGGAGAAGTTGCCTACAGAATTCCGTATATGAGAGACGGCACCCGTGATGCCCCCAGATCTGATGAGCAACCTCTCTCGCCGATTGGGCAATGAGCGAAGCAGAGCTCCGATCCTGTGATCATCCACGACTAGAAACCCTTCCTGCTCCAGTTTCAAGAATACCCGATCCAAGAACCCCATGTTGCCTTGAATTCCAAGGGTCGGACTGTACTCAACGTCCTCTATTCGTCCCATCAGCTCGCGGCACCTCTCAGTGTAGTTCTCATGCAACATCTAGAATTGGAAAAAAAATGACATAGTTAGTACTAAACCGACCAAGCCAGTACAGAACCATTTTTTTTTCAATTCGCAACTATATACAGAGAAAACACACACGCAAATCGGTTTCTTCTACCCTAGTGATTAATATATAACCACTTTTCCTACCCTTAAATTCTAAATATTTGATTCATGAAAGAAGATAAAATATCGTTCATAGTTACATATCCTAAGGTACTTTTCATCATCAACATCGTATACTTGCATATCCTAAAAATCATAAAGTATCCTAAAAGTGCTTACTATCATAAGATATGCAAAGAGGTACTTACTTGGAAGCTGCAGGAAGAATGCTTGATGTGTGTGTAGTGAGATGGCAATTGGCTCTGATACCAACCTGTAACGCCCACTTTTTTTTTTCTTTCCATAAAGCGGCGTTACATTAACATACTTAGGGCATGTAGACATCATAAGGCAGCGGAATAACTTTAAGACTTACACATATATGCCCTACTACCATTCCTAACATAATGACATGGGAACTTGGCATATTAACTTCATACTTAGCATCATATCATACTTAGCATCATGTCAAACTTAGCACCATGTCATATAGTCGCATAAGTCATTATTCAAACACATAAGTAGCAAACATAAAGTTCTAGTATAAGACCGGTAAACATATTGTTTTCGTGGCCAAGTCACTACCACACACTCACATTCTTGTCCTTCTGCCGCTTCCTTATTTTCCCCTTGCATGATCTGCGGTATAAGGAAATAAGACTATAAGCACGTCGGCTTAGTAAGACTCTTTCCTACTCACTAAAATCATTCATCACTTAATCATAAGCACATGAAACATAAACACAACTTTATGCTTGAACATAACTATAAATAAACATACATGGCATGATACGTGACATAACATGAACATAATTCAACTTAGCATAGCATAATACATGGCATATACATAAACATAAAGAAACATTCTTAACATTCTTAACATGCTTGATACATGGCATAAACATAAACATAAAGAAACATTCTTAACATGTTTGATACATGGCATAAACATAAACATAAAGAAACATTCTTAACATGCATGATACATGGCATAAACATAAACATAAAGAAACATTCTTAACATGCTTGATACATGGCATAAACATAAACATAAAGCATGAACTAACCTGTATGGCATAAACATAGGCATGCTTTCTATTATATCATATGGACATCTTCTTAACATAACCATAAGCATAAATCGTTTACTGTCATGCATATTTCTTGACATGAAACATAAGTATAAGACATTACTATCATGGCATAATGTATAACATGAATGCATGAGTCTAATGCATATACATAAGGATGCTTAACTTTTAAAATCATACTTTTAAATACTTAAACATAATCATCACATTGTTGGGGTTCCCGGCTTGTACCACATACATACATCATAAGCGTGCATCCCTAGTAAATACGAGGTCGCGAGCCCCAACCTACTAGGGTAAGGACAGCATAGTCGGTAGTCCCAGAGCCGGGGCGTTCTTAAGGTGCTCATCCCTGTTGTACAGCTTCGGTAGTGCCAGAACCGTGGACAGCATAGTCGGCAGCCCAGAACCGGGGCGTTCTTAAGGTGTCCATCCCTTGGACCCATACTTCGGTTCGGTACAAGCCCATTCATAAAGTAAAATACATTACATGCTTCATCATTCATAAGACATGGCATAAATCTTCATTCATAAACATGGCATGCATTTTCATTCATAAAACATGGCATGCATTTTCATTCATAAAACATGGCATGCATTTCCATTCATAAGACATGGCATGCGTAACGACCCGGCCCGTCTATCGGCCCATTTACCGGCCCATTTACCGGTCCTCAAAACCGTCGTACCGTAGTACCGTCGACCATCGACCGTGCCATTATTCATAACATGGAATGCATCTTTATTCATAAACATAGCATGCACTTTCATTCATAAACATAACATGCATCTTCATTTATAAACATAACATACATCTTCATTCATAGAACATGACCTATTTACATAAACATCATTCATATTCCTAGTGCTTGCAAGATCATGGCATATAAGGTAAACATTGCATTATAATCATTAAACATGACATGTTTGCATAGGCAATTATCCTAATCCATAGAGTTTTCATGATCATGATACATAAGGTAACCATTTGCATTTCATACATAAGCATGGTATTCATCCCAAGCATACATAAGTAGGACTTCCATAAACATACTACCTACCATTCAAGTGCATGGTATAGAACCAAAGACATTCATAATTAAACCCTAATAAGCATGGCATCCAATCATAAACATACAAACATGAAACATGGTGCTTAAGGTTAGGGTTATAGGTAACTTAATTCCTACCACATGCTTGAACCTTTATATATATATACTTCATAATAAGGCATAAACCATCATTCTTCAAACCCTAACTCCATTCAAACCCTAAACCACTTTGTTTGGCCGAAACCTATAAGGAAGGGTTCCATCATTCAATTAACATGTAAGATAGCATAAGGTAAGGAAACAACCACCCATTACCTACAAGACCATAGGAAGCCATTAGGGCTCATGATTAGGGCTAACCCTAAACTTTAGTCCTTCTTCACAAGGCTGGCCGAAACCCTTCAAGTTCATGAGTGCATGGAAAAGTTCCAGAAAAACCCCAATCAAACATTAAACACCAACCATACCCTACCATAGGGCCATTAGGACCCTTGCTTGAGGGAAGTCCTAACCTTTTTCCCTAGACCCCTACTTGGCCGAAAGTTATAGGATCATAAATCCTTGTGAAAATTCACATAAGTCACCCTCCATCTCCCTTATGGCATGATAATACACAAAACACATCCTTGAAGGTTTAGATCCAACCCTACCCATGGGTTCAAGGTGTTGGCCGAAACCCTAGGAGATCCTAGGGTACCCCAAAATTTCTCAAAATCTCATTTTAACTTATACTCATCATGGAAAATCATTAGAAAGCAAGAGTAATATTTTTAACATCCTTTTGGACCCAAAAACCCTAGTGGCCGAAAGTCATAGGGTCACACATCATGGTTTCTTCAATATAAATCCCAAAACCAACTTTATATCATGCTAAAAATCATAAAGGAACTATTATACCACAGGTGAGGGAGTCTTACATTGGTTGATCTTGATTATAGACCTTAGATTTGAGAGAAGGATGGAGATCTTGTTGCCTCTTGACCACCCCTAGCCTTTGTATCCTTGTAGAAGCCTTAGATCTTGGGGATGAAGCCTTAGGTGAGTTTTTTTTCCAAGGGAGAATCCCTCTTGGGGTGTTCGGCTAGAATGGAGAAGGAGGGAGGAAGAAAGGTGACTTGATGGAAGAAGAGAAGTAACCCCCCATGCCTCTCTTTATAACTCATCAAGGAGGTAAGTGAAGAGTCATGGTGTCTCTTCATTTCCCCCTAAGCCTTAACCATAATCCACTTCATTTCCTCATAGCACTCCCTTGCTAGGTGAATTGGTTAGAGCATGCATGGTTGTACAAGAGGTCCAAGGTTCAATCCTTGGTGCATGCACTAATTTTTTTCATTTATTTTTATTTTATTTTCCTATTATTTCGAAAATCTCCTAAAAATTCTCCCATAATTATGTTAATATTCCCCATCAAAATCCCTCTATAATTCTATAAATTTTTACCTAAAATTCACCAATAATCATGGTACTAGAAAGCCCATATAAGGCCCATTAGTACCTATTTCCCCAATTTTAATTGGAAAAACATGGATTCCTAGGTTAAAATTCGTGTTAATATTCCTAGGTTCCTCTAAAAATTATTTAGACATGTTTAATATTTTAAAGAAATATTAAGAAAATTTTCTGGGTCGTTACAGAACATGTCATGCTCTGGCCAGAGGCTTCGAGTAACAATCCGACGATAGGCCTCGGGTATACATCTCCTCGCTAGGAGTGGTGAATCCTTTGTAGGCTGTTCAAACATCTTCGGGCACTTCGGCTTATACCCAATCATCCTGGGTCCACACCTCCTTGGAGATGCTTGCTTAAGATGTCAAAGTATAAGTCTCCATGACCAAGATGACTTGAACACCGCAAGTCAAAGGAACATCGCACTTAAGCTGTAGTAAGAACTTTACTGACATATCTATATGTAGATTACCATATGAAGTTTTACAGCTAGTCACTCCAATGAACTAGTTCCCTTAACTAGCATTCATGTTTACCTCCGGACATCTCAATGTCACCAGCCAGTGAGAATCAGCTAATTAGAGAATAACCCATACTAGTCTTAATAGAATTGATAGTGTCCGTATTTATCAATTCATCGACTAGAGACAATTTCAATACTTCACAATTGCACATGTAGAGATAATCACTAGTTATGAATTCATCACAAATTCTCTCATGCTGTGAATTGTATTGTGGGCATTCAGTAAATGAGTTTAAGATCTCAATCAAATACACAAACATGTATACTCAAATAGTGAATATTCATTTATTAAAATAAATGATTACAATCATAAGGCGATTGCCTTAGGACACTTCTCTCATATCACTAACAAACTCCCACTTGGCCTAATGTCAATCGCTACGGTACCCAATACCACAGGCTCTAACATGACCCTCAAACTTGCTTTGAGGCAAGGCCTTAGTTAAAGGATCCGGTAAATTTCTTTCAGTGGGAATTTTCTCAATTTGTATATCATTCCTACTTATAATCTCTCTAATCAGATGATAGCGGCGAAGCACATATTTGGATCGCTGATGAGACCTTGGTTCCATTGCTTGTGCAATAGCTCCATTGTTGTCGCAGTAAACCGGTATTGCTTCATCAATGGTTGGAACCACACCAAGATCTGAGACAAACTTTTTGATCCAGACTGCTTCCTTTGCTGCTTCCGAAGCTGCAATATATTCCGCTTCCATGGTAGAATCTGCTACGGTGTCTTGCTTGGAACTCTTCCAACTTATTGCACCTCCATTCAAAATAAATACGTATCCGGACTGGGATTTGGAGTCATCCTTATCTGTCTGGAAACTGGCATCTGTATACCCATGTATTACCATATAACCTTCTCCATATATTAGGAACACATCCTTAGTGTTTCTTAAGTACTTGAGGTTTGTCTTGACAGCCGCCCAATGATCCATTCCTGGATCAGACTGGTATCTGCTTGTGACGCTCAGAGCATACAATACATCGGGCCTAGTACATAACATAGCATACATGATAGATCCAATCGCGGATGCATAAGGAATTTTATTCATGCAAATCCTCTCGTCTTCTGTGCGTGGACACATAGACTTCGAAAGGTTGATCCCATGCCTGATAGGAAGGTAACCTTTCTTGGATTCCGACATGCTAAACCTGTTAAATCCGAAACTTTTGTGTCGCTCCGAGAAAATTTCTCGTAAAAGGGCTAGAGTTTCCGGGCTTCTAGACAAAGTTTAGGGGATGTAAAGGATTAAAACTAAACCTTAAAGGGGCCAGTTGCGAAAATGCTCAAATTTAGAGGTGCCAATTTGAATCAAGTTAGAATGGGTGGACCTAAATGCAAAAGGGACAGTATAAGGTGCTGTTAGGGCCACTCCACAGCCGATCGCAGCAGCAGCGCCTCTTTCCTTTCCCTTTTCCTTCGCCGGGTGCCATAGCCGCAACTCACCTCGCGAATCCTCCTTCTCCAATCGCGCGCTTTTTTTCCGTTCATCGGAGCCGACGAGCCTGCCGAAACTTGTGTTTAAGGCCGACCCGGTGAGGCTCTCTCCACCTGCTGCCATCGCATCTCGGTGCACGCAAGTCTCGGTATGGGTTTCTCCTTCGCCATTTGAAGTCGACGCCGAGGGTGATGGTAACCCATGGAGTGACCGGGAGATTTTGGATGCCACAGCGGGATCTAGGGTTGAGCTATTTGTTGGCCGTCGATCAGTGGCCGTGCAACTTTGCGCCTAAGGCTGAGGGTGAGCTTGCTGGTCCGGCAGGACTTAGGTAAGGATTCATTTAGGTAACTTGTTTTGGTATGGAGTAGATGAACTCAAGGTGTTGGATACAAGCTGATATGGGTGTGATGGCAGGTCTAAATTGGATTGGGGTTCTGTTGTTTCCTCTCGACTTCAATTCCTTAGCTAACTGGGAGCTCCTAAAGTGGAGATCTTATTGAGGTGAGCTTCAACTCACTACTTCAGTCTTGAGCTTTGTTTGGGTTTGATGGAAATTCGGTCTCCATCTAATTGAGCTCCACACTTGCGCAGATTCATCAGGTCCCGGGCTTGAGAATCTATTTTGAATTGTAAGGGTTGGCTGTGGATGAACGAGTGCTCCTTGGCACGAGGTAATGATTTGTGTGGAGCATGTAGGATCTTTTATCTACTGTGGGATTGATTGTTTGGTTTGGATTTATTTTGGAATGGTTAACCTTGTTGGCAGGTTGAATCCATCGTGTAGCTTTAATTATGATTAAGATTTGTATTTATGGTGGCAGTTTGTGTAGTTCAACCTGAGCCAATTGGAGGGGATTAGGTTTCATTGGAAATTGGAAATAAGGAGATAATATGCGACACAAATCATTTAATTACATAGTTAATTAAATTGTGAATTAAACTTAGAAATTGAACCTAATCTTAATTACGCGGAGTAATTAGGAAACTTCCATTTAATTAGAGGTAATTAAATGGAAAGGAAATGGTTAGGTTAACCCGAGCATGGTTTAGGGATTTATTAGCTAGCTATCGTTTGTATAATAACTAATAAAATACATCCTTGATACAGGAGCTTGATTGGATTATTGGCGAGTGGTTCTATCTCTTTGATACGGACTTCTACTCTTGGAGGCGGGTACCCTTTGACTTATCTCTTTTGATATTGTCATGTGATTATGCATAGTCTGTTATAGATAGCAGTAAGATTATACGCTATCCCTGGTTATTAGGCCTATTCTGGATATTGGTTGTTTATCCCTGGTTATTATGCCTATTCTGGATATTTGTTGTTTATCCGTGCTTATTATGTCTGTTCTGGATACTTGTTGTTTATCCCTGAGTTATTCTGCTGTTAGTTTCATACAGTCCCAGGTATTGTCATATCTATTGGTATGCTAGAGCTCATGGTAGCGTCTCCTGCATTTGACCTTGAGGGATGGGTAGTTTTCTGGTCAGAATACCTTGTAGGTTACCTGTATTTCCTGTTATAGGATTTCAGACTGAGATTTAGTATACTGAGGACTTGGGGAGGGAGGTATGTGTATCTATCATACACCATCCTTGCATTGCATGCCGGCGATCAGCGACTCCCTTGTGGTTGAGCCTAATCGTTTTCCGGTACATGACGGGCACACACGGCCACTCAAGGGTTAGTGGATACCGTAGATGTGTGCATTTGCCCTGTATTGCTCCGTTCGGCCACTATTTGGAGGGTGAGTGCGGGCGTGGTAGCAAGCAGGGATCCCTTCTCGTACTGAGCCACGAGGAGATGAGAGCTTGACTCCCCCATTGCTTGGGGTCGGAGCGGAGTCTCCACCAGCATCCTGGCCACCCGGTCACTCAGGAGCAGTGATGGCAGGGTGTACAGTTGTCAGAGCCCTACCTTTTCAGACGTCCCTATGATAGGTGTACGATGATTCTGTCTGGTGTCAGGGGTGACACATGTCATTGCACCATGTGCATACTTTGCATCGTGCATTGTTTGCTGCACTTATTTGCTGCACTTATTTGACATCGCATATACTGGAGACTTGTTATCTGTGCTTATCTGTCTACTAATATTCCACCGGTATTTCTTACCCTCTGTACAGGTTAGATGGATTCAGGTATGTATCTATCCCAGTTTGTTCAGTGCTAGTCTTTCCCCTTCTGTTGATATGAGTCTGTACTAGCTGAACTCTTATTGTTGGTATAACCTTCTATGCATATCTGTTTGGGTATCCGCTGAGCTATGGACTCACCCCGTTGCCATATATATTTATTTCAGGTTGATGTCTGCGAGGAGATCCCGAGCCGCCAGTCCCCAGCTCTCGAGGAGCCCTTTTTGGTTTTCCTTGTTTTGTTATGGACCCTGTAGCATTCCTATGCTTCCGCTGTATGTTTTGAACATGTATGCACGTTCTGTTTGAAGGTATTGTACTTTTGAGTCCTATGTTGGACTTCGTTCGGTTTTGGCTTTGTTCCTGCCCCCTGGCAGCTCAGGTGAGTCCGGATTTGGTTTTTCGATAGATATAATCATATAATTGTTGTTTCTGCTTACATCTGAGGCCTGAGGCCCTTTAAACTGTGTGGTTGTGTTATATTATCTGTGTGTATGTGTAAATTATCCGCCGGACAGGGGAGGTGCTGTCCGATTTTCTATTGGATCAGCGGCTCTTGGGTCTCGGGGCGTGACAATTTATTTTTGGTATCAGAGCTCAGGTTGTCGGATACCTTGAGTGCTTTTGGGATTTACGGTGTTTATCTGGTACCAATTTATTTTTTGGTATTTTTGGTATCAAGCCCAGGATGCGGGATACCATCGATTCGTGGATTTCTCGGAATTTAAATCTGACACTGAACTGGTAGGTGTCGGAGCTCGAGTTTGATGTTATTCATCCGAGTACATTACGGATTTTTAAAGCCGTGGTTGAGATGCGACGGCAATTTGGGGACTTGGCAGCGACAGGACTTCTCCAGGCGGCAAAAGGTATATCTTTCTAGTACTATCCTAGCTTTAGTACTCAGTATTAGATTTTGGATTGGTTAGACTATCCCAGCTTGGTGGGATCTTATATTGATACTGGATAGATAGATATTTGTAGGCTTGGTTTGAGTTGGATTGACATATTGTCAATCTATCTTATGCGTGATTCTTCGTATGAGCGATTAGTTGACATGTTGCGGATGAGATCTTGGAGCAGAGAATGTTAATTCTCTAGTGACACCGATTGTTGAATCGGAAAGCTAAGGTCGAATATGTCGGTAACCTGTTGAAGGTTAAGGATTTTGGTTTACCTAGACCTTACTATTTCATAGTACGTGTTTCAGCTATTATTAGCTGAGCAAGAACTAGGGTTGTCTATCGTAGTTGGCTCGATCAGTGTAGGATCGATTTACTCTGGTTCAAAGGGTTTCAGACCTTTGGGTTGTTTGTGCCTGGTTAGATGATTTTAAAGGCACATTTAGGGTACATGATGTACATTGATGTAGAAGAGTAACATTAGCTACGTGCTATCATCGTTAGTGGATTGATACATCCTATTCCATGATAACTTTGACCATGAATCGCCTGTACCTGGTTGATGATCTAAACGGTACAGTTTGTTAGGTGACTTGAGCTAGTACGGGGAAGTGTGGAGCTATGTGCTGACACTTGTGGGTTACCACGTATACTTGATTTAGATAACTAAGGAGGTACCTTGGTACTTATGATTTGCGTTGGGGCGAATCACTTACGAGACTAGGCCACAATCGGGTGGAAGATACCGAGGATGACCTTTAGGGAAGAAAGGACCGGAAGAAGACTGCACCGACATCTTACTGTACCCGTTGCGGATCCCGAGAGTACGTTGTAGCAGACTGTCGCCTGGAGCAGGCCGTATGCTACTACTGCAGACTACCAGGACACTTGAGCCGGGACTGTGCCTTGAAGGCACAGAATGAGAGGACGGGAGTCACTAGCCAGACTGGACATTCGGGACAGTCAGGAGCTCATAGAGGCGGACGGAGGACTCAGCCTTCATTCCGCCAGCCGTATGCTGCCCCACCAGCACCTGCATACTTTATGCCAGGACATGAGTAGGGTTGGTAGATTGACTACCGCTAGATCACAGCAGTTATCTGTATCCTGATCTTCAGGAGAGATCTTGAGTATTACACAGGAGGTCAGAGCTTGCCCACTAGATTTCGGTAGTATTACCCTCACGGTTAATTTGTTAGTTCTGGAGATGGTGGACTTCGATATCATTCTTGGTATGGATGTTCTCACCGCGTACCATGCCACAGTCGATTGCCAGACGAGGGTGGTCACCTTCCGGCCTCCGGACCAACCCTCGTGGGATTTCACTGGCATCAGGGATGAGGGCTTATCGGTTATTTCTGCGCTTCAGGCACAGAGACTACTATCTCGCGGATGTCAGGGTTTCTTACTGTCAGTCATTGGCACCGACGACAGTAGTAGCCCTCCGCTCTCGGATGTCCCAGTGGTCCGAGAATATCAGGACGTATTTCCAGAGGAGCTACCAGGATTGCCTCCCAGGAGGCAAGTGGAGTTTACTATTGAGCTGATACCGGGGACTTCGCCGGCATCGAAAGCTCCATACCGCATGGCACCGAGAGAGTTGGACGAGCTGAAGGTCCAACTCCAGGAGTTATTGGACAGGGGATTCATCAGACCTAGCGTCTCACCATGGGGTTCCCCAGTTCTCTTCGTGAAGAAGAAAGATGGTTCTTTGAGGTTGTGCATCGACTACCGGCAGTTGAATGCAGTGACCATCAAGAACAAGTACCCCCTGCCACGGATTGAGGGTTTGTTTGATCAGCTCAGGGGCGCATCTGTGTATTCCAGGATTGATCTGCGATCTGGATATCATCAGTTGAGGGTCAGAGAGTCAGACGTCCAGAAGACAGCGTTCCGCACCAGATATGGACACTATGAGTTTTTGGTAATGCCATTTGGGCTTACCAATGCTCCAGCGGTATTCATGGACTTGATGAACCGCGTATTTCTGCAGTATCTGGATCAGTCCGTCATAGTATTCATTGATGACATCTTAGTTTACTCACATTCTGAGGAGGAGCATGCACAGCATCTTCGCATCGTATTGGAGACTCTCAGACGAGAGCGTCTATATGCGAAGTTCAGCAAATGTGCCTTCTGGTTGTCATCAGTAGGTTTTCTGGGACACGTGGTATCTAGCAGAGGCATCTCAGTAGATCCCCAGAAAATCGAGGCTGTTACCAGCTGGGAGTAGCCGAAGTCAGTTACTGAGGTTCGTAGTTTCTTGGGTTTGGCCGGATATTACCGACGATTTGTAGAGGGATTTTCCACTATTGCTGTGCCACTGACACGCCTTACCAGGAAAGGCGTGAAGTTCACATGGACGGAGGCTTGTGAGACCAGCTTCCAGGAGCTGAAGCGGCGAATGGTGACGGCACCCGTCCTCGTTCTTCCATCAGGAGAGGACGGATTCGTGCTGTATACCGACGCATCTCATCAGGGGTTAGGCGCAGTTCTGATGCAGCACGGGCGGGTAGTGTCTTATGCTTCTCGACAGCTGAAGGAGCATGAGAAGAACTACCCAGTTCATGATTTAGAGTTTGCAGCTATTATCTTTGCGCTGAAGATCTGGAGGCACCACCTGTACGGTATTACCTTTGAGATCTTCACTGATCATAAGAGTCTCAAATATCTGTTTACGCAGAAGGAGCTCAACCTTCGACAGAGGAGGTGGATGGAGTTCCTTAAGGATTATGATTGCACCATTAGCTACCATCCGGGAAAAGCTAATGTTGTGGCGGACGCATTGAGCAGGAAGTCCAGAGGGACTTTGGCCTGCCTCCTGGCATCAGTTACGAGCTAGTTCAGGGTTTCTCAGAGTTGGGCTTAGAGGAGCAGAGACGGGACTGAGCAGGGTATTCTTGTGACTATGATTGCTCAGTCTTCCATCCGGACGAGGATTCGAGAGGCCCAGGCCACCGATCAGCACCTGCAGTCCCTTGGCAGCCAGATAGCTTCAGCACAGCAGTCTGAGTTCACCAGAGATGACGAGGGTACTCTCTACTTCCGAGGGAGACTTTGCGTACCCGAGTCACATCCGGTCCGAGAGGAGTTACTGCAGGAGGCTCATCGTTCCCGCTTTTTGCTATCCACCCGGGGGGACCCGTATGTACCGAGACCTGAGGCGTTCCTACTGGTGGAACGGCATGAAGAAAGACATCGCGGATTTTGTAGCTAGATGTCTAGTTTGCCAGCAGGTTAAGGCTGAGCACCAGAGACCTGCTGGACTACTTCAGAGGATTCCCATTCCCGAGTGGAAGTGGGAACACATTACTATGGATTTCGTGGTGGGATTG
>JAGFNQ010002652.1:25119-46785 GCA_024364735.1 Boesenbergia rotunda
TTCCTGCATCTTAGTGGTGAAGAGGAGTCTGGAGACTCGAACCTTTCGGATCTCACCTGCTCTTCAAACAACTCATGAAGATGGAAGATGATGGTATTAGCATCCATATGCTCATGCTGCTTTTGCAACTCAGGTACCATAGAGGCTAGCATGATGCAACTCGCAAGTTCAGAATCGGTCACATGTTTCTGATAGGCCAACAATTGGTCTGGAGTTGCATTTTCTGGAGGATGGGTGGGAAGTTGTTCTTCAAGGACATAAGCAAGCTTCTCTGCCTTGAGGACTATCCTCAGGTTTCGAAGCCAGTCCATGTAGTTCGGCCCAGTCAGTTTATTTGTGTCCAAAATGGAACGCAAGTTTATGTAAGACATGATCGAGTGATTATCTTAGAAATACAAATTGAGATTATGTGAGAAGATTGATAAAGAATGTATCAACATACACAAATTAAATCCTATTTATTTTACGAATTGAGTCACCCTTATTATCAATTCGGGAGATCGTAGGAATATCTCCAAATAGGTTGATATCCAACCATAGATAAGAACCACCATGGCTGTGGCCATCAAGTTTTTCTTAGCTATGAATGTAGGTAATTATACCGATTACATATCACATATATGTAACTATCACGTTATGCTATCAACTAATTGAATGTTTGCATAAATCATTGGGTTGTTAACTCATTAACAAGTATGCATCATATACATAGCACCCAACTGCACCTCTCTTTACATCGACCTTGGCTGTGGCACAACAAATCGATGCTCCAAGCTTAAGGCTGACCCATTAATCAAGAAATAGTTTTAATATGGTTGGAGCTCATTCAACCGTTTAGTCAGGCTTGGATGTGTCCAACAACCAAAACTAAGGATTGACCTCTGACTCCAACTATATTATTCATAAACTAATTCCATGGTTTGAACATGTTAAGGTTCAAGTCGGGCATGGATGTGTCCATCAACCCAATCGAGAAACAAAACTCTGATTCTAACCATATTAATGGAAGGTGTTGGCCTTAATATTTTGTAAGGGGTTTTGGTCTCATCTTTTCCTTTTAATGCACATTCATGACATATGTCATGACTAACGATTTCCTTAATAAAGTATGTATGTGACTTAATTTATCAAGTCTCATGAATTGAATTAGGAACCGGATTTCCTTAATTCTAATTTTACACTTTATTAAAGGAATTGTTTTGGGAAACAATTTCCTAAATTGTCATAATTAATTTCGGAAATAATATGTTCAAGACTTTGATTTCTCTAAATCAAAACTTATTAAATTAAGAGACAATTCCCTTAATTCAACCACATATTATTTTCATGAAAATCTCATTTAAGAAACTCTATAGGAAACCATTTTCCTAATTAATTTTGGAGACAACAATATGTAAGAGCATTACCTCTTAAAACATATTTTATTCATGGATTTAATTAATTACAACAAATCGTTTTCTAAGGGTGGCTCCCCGAGGCTCAGATACCCAAAGAAAAGTAAAGTGTTGTAAATCCAATTGGACGGCTCCCCGAGGCTCAATCCAAATCAAACATGACAATTTCAATTAAAAATTGGGAAATTAAATTACAACATCTAACTTTAAATTGGACGGCTCCCCGAGGCTCAATCCAAAATAAAGAATTTTGTTGTCAATTTAAAAACCAATTCAAATTTAATTGTCAATTAACTGTCCATGAATTTGTCTAGACTTTCTTAAAAGAAAGTGCCCAAAATTACGAGATTTCGAAAATTGGTTTTCAGAATAATTGTAAGTTTCTGGTACAAAGAAAACTTACATATTTCCAAAGTTGGAAAATTTCTAAAATAGAAAAATTTCCAAAATTGGAAAGTTTCCAAAGATGGAAAATTTTCACAATTATTATAAAAATTTAGAAACTAGAAAATTTCAAACGTTTGCGAAATTTCATGAGGATTTCCAAACTTTGAAATTCCTAATTCTAAAATTTATTATAATTTGAAAATTTCCATAATTGGAAAAATTTTCCGAAATTGAGATCATGACAAAGTTTTCCACAAAACAATTATATGATTAAGTCGAACACTAACCGGCTCTGATACCACTGTTGGGACCGGGTGCATGTCGACAAGGATACGAGTTCGTAAAATTTAAAATTTTTACGTGCAGCGGAAGAGTTTGCATAAAATAATTTCCTAAATTATTTTAACTTCGTATCTAGCATGCAATCTTATGGTGTGTTGACATAATCATAAAATAAAACATTGCGGAATAGTAAACAAATTTACTAAGTACCTCTCGTAACTCGAAGTAAGGGACGAGATCCAACCGTAGCGTCCCTTGGAAGCTCCGCCTCTATTCGCGTCCACGCCGAGTTCTCTTCGGGATGACTTCACAAAGTCACGAGTTTTGTGCCGACGAGAACTACTAGATTCTCGGAAGGCACAATTAGAAGGACAAGAGAAAAATTAGGAAAACTAACCAACGAAGTAACGGAATCGAATTCCGAGAAGAGAGGAGTCGCTATCCGCTTCTTCTTCTTCGTGTTCGGGTTCTCCTTCTCCTTGAAAGCTCACGCCAACTCCCTTGGATGATGGTTGTGTGCGCCGGCCCTAATCCACAAGGATGGGGCGCCGGCCCTAATGTGAAGGAGAAGAAGATGAGGAGAGAAGAGAATAAAAGAGAGAGAGGGAGAGCTCTAATTAATCTCTTGATTAATTGATTGATCTAAAGGGCTAGCCTTTGGTTCCTTTATATAGTAGCAACTCTTTGCTAAGTCTCTCTCTAAACGGAATTAGTTATAAGAAATTTATCCTATAAATTTTCTTAACTAATTATTCCGTTTAAACCAAGTCTTTATTATAAACTAATTTATAATAAAACTTATTCTTTTCTCTCTTTAAATTATGGAATAAATTTTTATAAGAAATTTATAAACTTTCTTATTATGATAAAATCAATTCATAATTGATTTTATAAAATTAAAATAAACCAATTCATGGATTATTTTAACTTCCATAAAAAGAATAAATTTCTACAAATTTATTTATATAAATTTTCTTTATACAAATTTATTTATCCATAATTTATAAAATAAACCGTGCTAGATTTATTTTATTAATTAAACCAATTAAATTGGTTTAATCTCCTTTAATGGCCGGCCACCACAAGGAGGGTTAGCACCTCCTTTGGCCGGCCAAACCAACCCGAACCGGTCGCGAATTAAACTCATTTAATTCGCCCAAAAAGCCTTCAAAAGACTTAGCCATTTTTAGCTTCCATTGCGCCTCTGATTAACTCAGATTCGACTCGTTTCTCTTGATCGGAAAATCCAATTTTCAACTCGTTTTAAATCCCTCGGATTACTCGTATTGCGTGTGACTAAATAGGCTTTCGATTTATGTTGGCCGTCTATAATTAACCCATTAATTATAGATCGATCATGAGTGGCACCTAGTAGTACATCATGATCCCCAATTAATTGAAAGATCAACGGTTTGACCCCAGAAGAAATTATTCTGAAACCCTTCAGCAGCTCTAATGAATCGTGCCTCATTCCCTTCACCACCTTATACCCACTTGGTTCAGGACACGGTCTATGGTGTCAGTCCCCACTAGGCTGACTACGTCACACCTAGCCCAAGTAGTGTCTTCCTCGTCCTTTGGATTTCTAATTACTCTCATGTATTTAAGAGACTCGCACTCTTAACATGATATGCTCTGGCCAGAGGCTTTGAGTAACAATCCGACGATAGGCCTGGGTATACATCTCCTCGCAAGGAGTGGTGAATCCTTTGTAGGCTGTTCAAACATCTTCGGGCACTTCGGCTTATACCCGATCATCCTGGGTCCACACCTCCTTGGAGATGCTTGCTTAAGATGTCAAAGTATAAGTCTCCATGACCAAGATGACTTGAACACCGCAAGTCAAAGGAACATCGCACTTAAGCCGCAGTAAGATCTTCATTGACATATCTACATGTAGATTCCCATATGAAGTCTCACAGCTAGTCACTCCAATGAACTAGTTCCCTTAACTAGCATCCATGTTTATCTCCGGACATCCCAATGTCACCAGCCAGTGAGAATCAGCTGATTAGAGAATAACCCATGCTAGTCTCAACAGAATTGATAGTGTCTGTTTTTATCAATTCATCGACTAGGGATAATTTCAATACTTCACAATTGCACATTAGAGATAATCACTAGTTGTGATCTCATCACAAATTCTCTTATGCTGTGAGTTGTGTTGCGGACATTCAGTAGATGAGTTTAAGATCCCCATCAAATACACAAACATGTACACTCAAATAGTGAATTATCATTTATTAAAATAAATGTTTACAATCATAAGGCGATTGCCTTAGGACACTTCTCTCATATCACTAACAGTTAGTCCGTACTATCAGACGCAGGATTTCTGAGGCGCAGGATCGTCAGAAGAGCTATGCCGACCGGAGACGGAGACCTCTGGAGTTCTCCGTAGGTGATCATGTATTTCTGCGAGTTTCACCCACGAAAGGGGTGAAACGATTCGGTCTTCGAGGTAAGCTTGTTCCGCGTTACATCGGTCCTTTCCAGATTCTGGAGAGGGTTGGAGCAGTTGCCTATCGGTTGGCTCTTCCACCATCTATTACCGGTGTACATAATGTATTTCGCGTATCCATGTTTAGGAAATACATACCAGACCCTTCACACGTGTTGTCGGATGTCTAGTTCCACTTCAGCCTGATGCGACTTACGAGGAGATTCCGGTACGGATTTTGGGTCACCGGGAGCGTCAGTTGCGGAACAAGACAATCCGACTAGTTAAAGTCGGATGGCATCATCACTCAGATGAGGAGGCTACCTGGGAACTTGAGGATGTCATCCGAGCTCGCTATCCCCACCTGTTCACTTGAGGTATGTATGATTAGTTACTGTTCGGTATTTACATCAGCATACTTCTTGATAGTGTTTACTATAGTGAATATCGAAATTTGGGGACCAAATTTTTATTAGTAGGGGAGGATGTTAAATCCGAAACTTTTGTGTCGCTCCGAGAAAATTTCTCGTAAAAGGGCTAGAGTTTCCGGGCTTCTAGACAAAGTTTAGGGGATGTAAAGGATTAAAACTAAACCTTAAAGGGGCCAGTTGCGAAAATGCTCAAATTTAGAGGTGCCAATTTGAATCAAGTTAGAATGGGTGGACCTAAATGCAAAAGGGACAGTATAAGGTGCTGTTAGGGCCACTCCACAGCCGATCGCAGCAGCAGCGCCTCTTTCCTTTCCCTTTTCCTTCGCCGGGTGCCCTAGCCGCAACTCACCTCGCGAATCCTCCTTCTCCAATCGCGCGCTTTTTGTCCGTTCATCGGAGCCGACGAGCCTGCCGAAACTTGTGTTTAAGGCTGACCCGGTGAGGCTCTCTCCACCTGCTGCCATCGCATCTCGGTGCACGCAAGTCTCGGTATGGGTTTCTCCTTCGCCATTTGAAGTCGACGCCGAGGGTGATGGTAACCCATGGAGTGACCGGGAGATTTTGGATGCCACAGCGGGATCTAGGGTTGAGCTATTTGTTGGCCGTCGATCAGTGGCCGTGCAACTTTGCGCCTAAGGCTGAGGGTGAGCTTGCTGGTCTGGCAGGACTTAGGTAAGGATTCATTTAGGTAACTTGTTTTGGTATGGAGTAGATGAACTCAAGGTGTTGGATACAAGCTGATATGGGTGTGATGGCAGGTCTAAATTGGATTGGGGTTCTGTTGTTTCCTCTCGACTTCAATTCCTTAGCTAACTGGGAGCTCCTAAAGTGGAGATCTTATTGAGGTGAGCTTCAACTCACTACTTCAGTCTTGAGCTTTGTTTGGGTTTGATGGAAATTCGGTCTCCATCTAATTGAGCTCCACACTTGCGCATATTCATCAGGTCCCGGGCTTGAGAATCTATTTTGAATTGTAAGGGTTGGCTGTGGATGAACGAGTGCTCCTTGGCACGAGGTAATGATTTGTGTGGAGCATGTAGGATCTTTGATCTACTGTGGGATTGATTGTTTGGTTTGGATTTATTTTGGAATGGTTAACCTTGTTGGCAGGTTGAATCCATCGTGTAGCTTTAATTATGATTAAGATTTGTATTTATGGTGGCAGTTTGTGTAGTTCAACCTGAGCCAATTGGAGGGGATTAGGTTTCATTGGAAATTGGAAATAAGGAGATAATATGCGACACAAATCATTTAATTACATAGTTAATTAAATTGTGAATTAAACTTAGAAATTGAACCTAATCTTAATTACGCGGAGTAATTAGGAAACTTCCATTTAATTAGAGGTAATTAAATGGAAAGGAAATGGTTAGGTTAACCCGAGCATGGTTTAGGGATTTATTAGCTAGCTATCGTTTGTATAATAACTAATAAAATACACCCTTGATACAGGAGCTTGATTGGATTATTGGCGAGTGGTTCTATCTCTTTGATACGGACTTCTACTCTTGGAGGCGGGTACCCTTTGACTTATCTCTTTTGATATTGTCATGTGATTATGCATAGTCTGTTATAGATAGCAGTAAGATTATACGCTATCCCTGGTTATTAGGCCTATTCTGGATATTGGTTGTTTATCCCTGGTTATTATGCCTATTCTGGATATTTGTTGTTTATCCGTGCTTATTATGTCTATTCTGGATACTTGTTGTTTATCCCTGAGTTATTCTGCTGTTAGTTTCATACAGTCCCAGGTATTGTCATATCTATTGGTATGCTAGAGCTCGTGGTAGCGTCTCCTGCATTTGACCTTGAGGGATGGGTAGTTTTCTGGTCAGAATACCTTGTACGTTACCTGTATTTCCTGTTATAGGATTTCAGACTGAGATTTAGTATACTGAGGACTTGGGGAGGGAGGTATGTGTATCTATCATACACCATCCTTGCATTGCATGCCGGCGATCAGCGACTCCCTTGTGGTTGAGCCTAATCGTTTTCCGGTACATGACGGGCACACACGGCCACTCAAGGGTTAGTGGATACCGTAGATGTGTGCATTTGCCCTGTATTGCTCCGTTCGGCCACTATTTGGAGGGTGAGTGCGGGCGTGGTAGCAAGCAGGGATCCCTTCTCGTACTGAGCCACGAGGAGATGAGAGCTTGACTCCCCCATTGCTTGGGGTCGGAGCGGAGTCTCCACCAGCATCCTGGCCACCCGGTCACTCAGGAGCAGTGATGGCAGGGTGTACAGTTGTCAGAGCCCTACCTTTTCAGACGTCCCTATGATAGGTGTACGATGATTCTGTCTGGTGTCAGGGGTGACACATGTCATTGCACCATGTGCATACTTTGCATCGTGCATTGTTTGCTGCACTTATTTGCTGCACTTGTTTGACATCGCATATACTGGAGACTTGTTATCTGTGCTTATCTGTCTACTAATATTCCACCGGTATTTCTTACCCTCTGTACAGGTTAGATGGATTCAGGTATGTATCTATCCCAGTTTGTTCAGTGCTAGTCTTTCCCCTTCTGTTGATATGAGTCTGTACTAGCTGAACTCTTATTGTTGGTATAACCTTCTATGCATATCTGTTTAGGTATCCGCTGAGCTATGGACTCACCCCGTTGCCATATATATTTATTTCAGGTTGATGTCTGCGAGGAGATCCCGAGCCGCCAGTCCCCAGCTCCCGAGGAGCCCTTTTTGGTTTTCCTTGTTTTGTTATGGACCCTGTAGCATTCCTATGCTTCCGCTGTATGTTTTGAACATGTATGCACGTTCTGTTTGAAGGTATTGTACTTTTGAGTCCTATGTTGGACTTCGTTCGGTTTTGGCTTTGTTCCTGCCCCCTGGCAGCTCAGGTGAGTCCGGATTTGGTTTTTCGATAGATATAATCATATAATTGTTGTTTCTGCTTACATCTGAGGCCTGAGGCCCTTTAAACTGCGTGGTTGTGTTATATTATCTGTGTGTATGTGTAAATTATCCGCCGGACAGGGGAGGTGCTGTCCGATTTTCTATTGGATCAGCGGCTCTTGGGTCTCGGGGCATGACAAAACCTTTCTAGCACTCGGTCTATATATGTAGACTGCGAAAGACCAAGCAACCGTTTTGATCTATCTCTATAGATTCTAATCCCAAGGATATAGGTTGCTTTTCCCAGGTCTTTCATGGAGAAAGTTTTGGACAACCAAATTTTAACTAACTGTAAGACTGATATATCGTTTCCTATAAGTAATATGTCATCGACATATAACACTAGGAATACGACTGCACTCCCACTAACCTTCTTGTACACACAAGGTTTGTCAGGATTTTGTGAGAAATCAAACTCTTTGATTGTCTCATCAAAACGGATGTTCCAGCTCCTGGATGCTTGCTTTAGTCCATATATGGATCATCGAAGCTTGCATACTTTGGTTTTATTAACCGATGTGAAACCTTCAAGTTGTATCATATATACATCTTCAAGCAGGTTTCCATTAAGGAAAGCTGTTTTCACATCCATTTGTCATATCTCATAATCATAATGAGCTGCTATGGCCAGGAGCATTCGAATGGATTTAATCATAGCTACTGGCGAATAGGTTTCGTCATAATCAATTCCTTGTTTCTGACGATATCCTTTTGCCACTAATCTAGCCTTAAAGGTAACAACATTACCATCAATGTCGGTTTTCTTCTTGAAAACCCACTTGCACCCTATGGGCTTAATCCCTTCAGGTGGGTTAACCAAGTCCCATACTTGATTTTTGTACATGGAATCCATTTCCGACTTCATGGCTTCAAGTCATTTATCCCTTTCTGAATTTTTCAGAAAATCTTCATAACTGATAGGTTCGTCATCGTTAATGAGTAACACGTCGTTCGATTCAATTATGAGAAATCCGTATCTCTCTGGAATATTGCGTGTCCTATCAGACCTATGAAGAAGTGGTGTTGTTTTAGGTTCAACTGATAGCTCATCATTATGAGTTATTAGTTATGGGTCTAGACTAGGTGTCTCTGTAATGTCTATTGGAGTTTCTTGAACTTCTTCAAGTTCAATGCTACTCCCACTGTTTTCTTATAAAAGAAATTCTTTTTCTAGAAATACAGCATGCCTTGAAACAAACACCTTTTATTCCAAGGAATGATAGAATTGGTAACCTTTCGTTTCCTTAGGGTATCCAATAAATAGACATTTATCAGACTTAGCATCCAATTTGTCTGATACAATCCGCTTTACATAAGCAGGACAACCCTATATCTTTAGGTGAGATAAATGAGGTTTCTTACTATTCCACGTCTCATATGGAGTAGTACAGACTACCTTGGTCGGGACTCTGTTTAGTAAGTAAACAACTGTCTTAAGCGCATAGCCCCAAAAGGATTTTGGAAGAGTTGCATGATTCATCATAGATCTAACCATGTCCATCAAGGTTCGGTTACGCCTCTTAGATACACCATTATGCTGTGGTGTATATGGCGGAATCCATTAAGACAATATCCCATTGTCCCTAAGATAATCTTGAAACTCTTGTCTTAAGTATTCACCACCCCGATCGGATCGAAGTATCTTAATACTTTTGCCAAACTGTTTCTCTACATCACTTCTGAACTCTTTGAATTTCTCAAAAGCTTCAGTTTTGTGTTTCATTAAGAACACATACCCGGATCGTGAGTGATCATCGATAAAGGTAATGAAGTAGCTATAGCCTCCTTGTGCAAGAGTTGACATTGGTCCACATACATCAGTATGTATTAGACCAAGCAATTCTCCCACTGGTTTACCTTTTCCGAAAAAGGGTAATTTGGTCATCTTGCCTTTTAAGAATGATTCGCATGTATCAAATGAACCGGGTTCAAATGATTCCAGAATTCCACATCGGTGTAATTTGGTCATGCGTTTCTTACTTACATGGTCAAGACGACAATGCCACATATAGGAGTCTATTTGATTATCTATTCGAGCACGTTTGTTGCTAACTTCGATATTGAAAATGTCACCAGATAAATCTAACGTGTAGATACCATTGCATAAAGTTTCGGTCCCATAAAGAACACCATTTAAAGTTATGTAACAGCAATTGTTACTAAAAGTTAAATGATAACCCTTTTCATTCAAGCATGAAATAGATACAATGTTCTTTATTAACGAAGGAACAAAATAACAATTATCTAATTCTAAGACAAGTCCAGTAGGGAGCTTTAGCAAATATGTTCCGATGGCAACAGCAGCAATCATTGCTCCATTTCCAACTCGCAAATTTGCTTCTCCCTTGACGAGTCTTCTTCTATTCCTTAGCCCCTGTATGTCATTACATATATGTGAGCTACACCCAGTATCAAGTACCTAGGTGTCTGAGGAAATAGAGTGACATTCAATAACGAAGATACTTGAAGAGGATGGGGCATCGGATGCCTTCTTCTTCAAGGACTCAAGATAAACCTTTCAGTTTCTTCGCCAGTGGCCCTCCTTGCCGCAGTAATGGCAAGTGCCCTTTGGTGCCTTTTCAATCTTTTTGGCCTTTTTCTTCCTTCCCATATTTTATTCTTTGGGCTTCCTCTTAGAGCCTTTCATTGAGGAACCAACTAACAATACCGTCTTCTGATCCTGCATTACAGAAAGCTCTACAGTCTTCAACAGGTTAAGCAACTCAGGAATGGTAGTCTCCAGTTTGTTCATCCGATAGTTCATCACAAACTGTGAGTAACACTTGGGCAAACAATGCAGAATTTAGTCAATACTTAGTTCGTGATCCATTGCAAATCCGAGTGTGCCTAGTCGCTCAATGTACCCCAACATCTTCAACACAAACTGTGAGACAGAAGTGCTGACGGCCCCGAAATACTAGGTTAAAGTTGTCACGAATTGTGGGACCATCAGAATTTAGAAATTATAAATGCTGGAAACCCTTTTTGCAATCAAAATATGAAAAGTGTAGTAAAGGGGCCACAGGTCGTATTTTTCCTCGGGACTAGTTGATATAGTTTGATTCTAACTTGGTTTATGTGTCGTTGGTGTTTTTGAGTTTCAAATAAGTAATTGGGTTTTGGGTTGTAAATTCGGAATGGAAATGGCAATAAAAATAAAAACAAACTAAACAAAGGAACTAAACAATGATAGTGAATGATAACTCAACTGGAAGTGAACCAACTCAACCAAGGGAACTAAATTGATATTAAAAAGGGCACACAATGGATATTAAATGCAATCTTATTACTGAGCAACTGAATAAACACAGTGATGGCAGATTTTGGAAACAAACAAGCTTGATACAAATTAAAGCATGCGAAATTCAGAAATTGAACAAGCACTAAACTCAACTCAACTTTGAAGTTTTTAAAGCTAACTAATGCAGGGAAAATTCAGAATAGCTAAAGGTGATATCAATAGATTTCAAGAGCTATCCTACACCAAAAGATAAGTGAAAAATTGATGCAAGCTAATATCCCAATCAACTTGGCACGCAAGGGAGATCCTTGTGTGCCAAAAACTATCCCTTTTGTGCCAAAACTGATTCAAACAGTTCAGATTGAGATTTATTGATCAGACTGAGAAAATGGAAACTATAAATGCAAGGAAATGCAGAGATAATTGAAAGGTTAACTCCAAGTAAATGACTGAACAAATTTGATTGTTGAAAGAACTTGACACAACCAAAAACTTGCAGAATTTCAGAAATAACTATAGAATTCAGAAACTTTAATGGCAGTATATGCAGCTACGAACTGAGCAAAACTCAATCAGCAGCTGAAATGAAACATTAGATGTGAAACAACAAATCAAATACAGACTTCTCAAGCAATTCGAATTGCAGAAGCTGTAATTGGATTCACAGAAATGAAATCTGAATGAAGGCAGAAATCAGAACAGGAATTGCAAGATTTGAAACCGAATGGGAAACTAATCCAAACTAAGCAACTGAGATCGAAATTACCAAACTAATATAAGAAACGATTCAGCAACAAACTAAACTAGCTAATATGAGAATGCAGAAATTAAAGGACTGATACGCAGAGTTGAAATGCAGAAGGAAACTTCTGATACGCAGCTACAGAAATGAACGCAAGCAATTAAACATTAAATGAACTGAAATTAAATACTATTGTTCACTAAACAAATTCCTAGCTGATTACTTGCAGAATTCAAAACCTAATTAAGGGAAAAATCGAAGTGAAAGGGAAAGCTACAGCAACCGAACGAAATCAGAATGGGAACAACATTCAGAAATGAAAATTACAGCTAAACAATGAAAATTAGCTAACTAAACTATTCCTCAACCCTTCCCCAACTCAAGAGCTCCTTGTTCGTCACACAAGGGAGAACCTCGGACCCGCAAGCTCAGCAAATCAGTGGAAGAACTGTCTCTGCTGCCGAATCAACTCAGACCCTGCTCAAGCTGAAATCTGCTTCCGAATTCTTCAAACTCGCTGTGGTGGCTTGCGATTGGGATTAGGGAATGATCGAAACCTTCCAAGGAACCCCTCTGGATAGCTCGGATGCAATGGCGATGGTGCGCAGCTGAGTTTGCTGAAATCGGATAACAGAGCTGCTGAAACCTCACGCAGCCCTGTTATAGAGCAAAATCCAATCTGAAAACCTCATAGAGAACTCTCTCCACTGACCTAGCTCTTGCTCTAGTGAAGGATTGAGTGATCACGCCTTCGATTGGATGAAAACTTGAAGAACACGAAGAAGAAAACGGATGAAGCTACTGTTGCGGCGAAGACGCGATCAAGAGAAGCTGCGTAGGATTTTTGATTAAATACTTAAGCATGGACGGTCCAGATTGATTTGAGGAAATCCAACGGCTGATCTTGCTCTGATTTAATCCAAACTTTGATGATGATGATCTGGGGTCAAGATCTGCCTCGTAGTAGCTCGGATCCTCCAGATGTGCAACGGATGGTCCAGATCACTCTAATCTTTGAATGGACGATCTAGAGCCCTCCGAGCTTGATCCAACGGTTGATTTAGCTCTGATTGGGATGAAACTTTTAGATCATGATCAGAATGCTTGATCAACCCTAACCCTAGCTCGGATTGCTTCAGATGGTCCCGGATGGCTCAGATCTCGCCGCTTTAGAATCGGACGGCCCAGATTTAATCCTAATCTTGATAACTCGATCCGGGTCACTTCCGACTCAAGTTTGACCCAATATGCCCTAGGTCCATGAACCTTTCATGCCTACAAAAATAGATCAAAAATTTAGTGGCCAAATAATCCAAATATGTATAAATTTGCAATTAAGTCCAAAATAGAGGTAAGTTCTAAAACCTAGGGCAATTTCACAATTAAGCAATAAAAACATAGGTCAAACATGGATTTTAGCAACTCAAATAATCAATAAAACGGTACTTATCAACTCCCCCACACTTGAGCTTGAGCGTCTCGCGAAAACACTAAGTATGTATCCCCTAGATTTTCTTAAGCACAATTAGAAGCAATTGAAAAGAAATTACCTAGGGTCGTCAAATCTCATAAATCTAAGCTCTATGGACTAATATCTTGTCCTTAAATCAACAACTTAGCATTTTCATCCATCATGATTCATTGAGATGAATTTAAATCACTAGCCTTTCAAGGAAAATTTGGGTGGCTCTCTCCTTAAGTTCTAAGTTGATGATGAAAGTGGAGCTCACTCAAACACACATACTTCTTGCACTACCATAGGCTTGCTTATTATCTACTCTCCACCATTAGTCATGATTAGGATTCACATCTACAAAAACAAGTGAGAACATGGAAAATGGTAAGGAGTGAAATAAAAGCCAAGAAAATAGAAAAAAATGGGTAAAGTGGAAGACTTGAGTGCTTGAGGATATTTTTGATGCTCGTTGCTTCTCTATACAGTCCCCTAATGATCTCAAAAGTGTTGTGAAGTCAAACTTAAATAATTGCCTTTGATTTTGATGAAGACACCTTCCTTGTTCACATGTGCCAATTCTTGTCTATGCGTGCCAACTTTGCTTGCTTTTCTTTTCTCATTCTTCTTTTTCTTCTTTCTTTCCAGCTCAGATTTGTATCAAAGAACATATGATATCAAGTGAAATAGATACTCAACATAAAATTTTCACTCAACAACCCTTGTAACTCACTCTTGATACACTTCCTTTACAAGTTGGCACACTTCCATCATTTGTTCTCTCTTTTTTTTTTCTTCAGATTTCGGCTTCTCAACATCACTTTGATACCTTGCAATTCTTTGGTTGCCTTACATCAGTTAGCATCAATTAGTACTTGCATCAAATGATAGTGGAAACCTCAAGTGTTCCTCTCACAAATTCAAATCAGCACATGGAATTTCAGCCCCTTGCATTCTTCTTTCTTTCTTCTGTTCTTGATTTGAAAAATCCAAACAACCACATTTCTTTCTCCTTTGATCAGCAGTGGATGTGCCTAACAATTTCAGATACATTCCTATACCTACTGCCTTGATTCATAGACTCAAAAACTCAAATTCGGTTGCAAGTTGGTACAAAACTGCCTTGACAGCATTTCTACTAATTTCTCTTCTTTCATAACTGAATTTTCAGCTTAAGTATCAACTTGCTGCTCTCCAAAACCTCTGATAGCTGTCAAGTGGTCTTTTTGCAATCCAATTCTCAACTGATCCAAATCTATTTTGGATCAGATTTGGCACAAGCTTCCTTGGCACAAGATTTTTTTCTCCTTGCTTTTGCGTGCCATCTTTTTTTTTCCTTCTTTGCTTGCCACTTTGTTCCCTTTTGTTTTGTTCTTCTATTCTCCTCTTTTGGGTTCAGTTATGTTGCGGCCATACTTCAACCTAGCACTGCCATGAGCTTCAAGAACAGCAGATGCAGTACACTTGATGCTTGTGAGCTGTAATTTCTGTAACTATTTTTGCTTTGAACATTTCTGAATTAAATCAGTTTCTGACTGTTTTGCTTCGAGTTTCAGCTCCATGGCATCCATTTCAAGTCTCTGATTTCTTCAAGAACTTAGCATCAAGTAGTACTTGCTTCAAATAGTAGTGGAGAATTCAAGGGTTCCACTCAAAATTGATTTCTATTCAGCAGTTAGAATTTCAGCCAAGCCACTGCCTTCCCTTTCTATTCTGATCAGCAGCTTCTAGCATCCATTGGTTTTTCTTAGATCCGAAATTGAATGTGCACCTTCAACTTCAGATACATTTTACACTTAATATCTTGATTCATAGCTTCTTAAAATTCAGATTACATGCTTATACTGCAATGCAGGGCAGTTTTTTAGCTTCTTTCAGCCTTTGGTCAGCCTTTCGAATTCTGTTTCTGATCTTCAATTTCTGCTTTTGATACTTTCAGCTTGTGCCAGCTTCTGTCAAACTTACAGCTCCTCAAAGCATTCAATTCAGAAGCTCTCAGATGTAGTACTTGGCAGCTACAAATGCAATGCAGTTCAGATTTGGGCAGTTCAGAATTTTTTCTCAGCTTTTGATCAGTCTTCACTCAGCCTCATTTCCAGAATTCAATTCAGATTGTCTTCAGCTCCCAGCACTCGGCAGCAAACCTACATTAGTTTCAGTTCAGAATAGTTCAGCTTGCCAACCCAATTCCTAATCCAAGATGGCTTAAAGTTTTCCTTTTCTTCCCTTGCGTGCCAATAGAGTCCTTGGTACACAAAATTTCTCCAAAACACTAATCACTCCCCCCCACACTTAAATCTTTGTCCGTCTCGGGCAAAATAGCATCAAGAAAACATCCCAAGCAAACAAATCCATAGAAAAATTGGGTTTAAGATTAGGAATAAGGAAAGACAAATAGACTAGACATGATTTTTGCCAAAATTGATGTAGAAAGGTAAAAAAAATGATTAGTCTCTATAGATGTGATCCAATCATTGAAATATGATTTTGAAAGAACTTAAGCAAGTTCTAGAGTACAATAACATATGTTTATCACAAATATAAGGCTAATTCTCACTAGGCAAAAATAATTCATCTCAAGTCCTCAATCAAGAATCTAAAGAAAAGTAGTACTCAAGCATCCAAGAAATCATCCATGAACTCAAACCCTAAGTTTTGATAACCAAATTTAATTTGTTTTCAAAAGACTCTAAAATGCTATGGAGATAACCTAAGGGATACATTTATTCCTAGTCATGCAAGAAAAGGTGTTAAAAGAAAAACATGGTATTTACAATGACTTTTATTCATGTTATGTTGCCTAAGAATTTATTATCCACTATTCACTTCAAAAAGAGAAACATTTATTCCTAGAAACATGAAAATGATATGTACAATGAAATGGATGGTAGAGAAAGTGAACTCCCCTTAAGTTGGGTAGATAGCATCCTCAATGTACACATCCTCCACCTTTAGCTCCTTTAGTTCTTCAAAATACTTTTTGAGCCGGTGGCCATTGACTTTCCACACAAATCCATTAGCTTCGTCCCTAATTTCAACAACTCCATAGGGAAAAATGTCAGTTATAATAAATGGACCTTCCCACCTTGACCTCAACTTACCTCTTATCAATTTGAGCCTTGATTTATACAATAAAACCTTGTCGCCAATTTGGAAGTCTTTTTTCACAATGTGTTTATCATGGGAATTCTTGGTCTTTCCTTTGTAAATCCTTGAATTTTCGAATGCCTCTAGCCGAATCTCTTCATGTTCTTGAAGTTGCAATTTTCTTTCTTCCCCCGCCTTAGTAGCATCGAAATTACAAGCTTTCACCACCCAATACGCCTTGTGCTCTATTTCCACGGGGAGGTGACAAGCCTTACCATAAACCAAGCGGTAGGGTGACATGCCAATCGGTGTCTTGTATGCTGTCCTGTAGGCCCAGAGTGCGTCATCTAGCCTCTTGCTCCAGTCTTTTCTAGTGGGCCCAACTGTCTTCTCTAGAATGGATTTTATCTCTCTGTTAGAAATCTCAATCTGTCCATTTGTTTGGGGATGATAGGATGTAGAGATTTTATGTACCACCCCATATTTGCTCAGCAGTGCCTTCATATGTTTGTTGCAGAAATGAGATCCTTGGTCACTAATTATTGCTCTTGGAATTCCAAACCTGCAGAAAATGTGTGACCTAACAAAACTACAAACAACAGAAGAATCATCAGTCTTGGAGGGAATGACCTCCACCCATTTTGAAACATAATCCACAGCAAGTAAAATATACAGATAACCATAAGATGCAGGAAAAGGTCCCATAAAATCTATCCCCCAAACATCAAAAATCTCACAATAAAGTATAGCATGCTGGGGCATCTCATGTCTCGCTCCTATGTTCCCAGTTCGCTGACATCTATCACAATTCTTATAAAAAACATATGAATCATGAAAAAGGGTGGGCCAGTATAATCCACATTCTAACACTTTCCTAGCAGTCCTCTGGGGTCCAAAATGCCCCCCACAAGCTGATGAATGACAAAATGTCAGGACAGAAGAAAACTCATGATCGGGTATGCATCTCCTAATTATTTGGTCATTACAAAATTTTCACAAATAAGGATCATCCACACATAAAACTTTGCATCACTTTTTAATTTATCTTTTTGAGCCTTAGAAAATTGAGTGGGAAAACATGTGCAACTAGAAAATTAACTAGGTCAGCATACCAAGGTGTCTCACCATGCACTGCAATCAAGTGCTCATCTCTGAAATCATCATCAATGGTGGTAGGCGATCCATCTCCTTCAAGTCTACTCAAATGATCTGCAACTAAGTTCTCTTTTCCACTTCTATCCTTGATTTTCAGGTCGAATTCTTGGAGTAGGAGCATCCATCTGATCAATCTAGGTTTTGCATCAGGCTTCTTCAACAAATATTTGAGGTATACATGATCAGAAAAAATAACAACATGTGAGCACAATAAATAAGATCTGAATCTATCCAAAGCGAAAACAATGGCATGAAGCTCCTTTTCAGTCGTGGTGTAGTTGGCTTGGGCGGCATCTAGGGTTTTGGAGGTGTAGCAAATGACATGTGGTGCTCCATCTGTTAGTGATATGAGAGAAGTGTCCTAAGGCAATCGCCTTATGGTTGTAAACATTTATTTTAATAAATGATAATTCACTATTTGAGTATACATGTTTGTGTATTTGATTGGGATCTTAAACTCATCTACTGAATGTCCGTAATACAGCTCACAGCATAAGAGAATTTGTGATGGGATCACAACTTGTGATTATCTCTATATGTGCAAATGTGAAGTATTGAAAATATCCCTAGTCGATGAATTGATAAAAACGGACACTATCAATTCTGTTGAGACTAGCATGGGTTATTCTCTAATCAGCTGATTCTCACTGGCTGGTGACATTGGGATGTCCGGAGATAAACATGGATGCTAGTTAAGGGAACTAGTTCATTGGAGTGACTAGCTGTAAAACTTCATATGGTTATCTATATAGATATGTCAATGAAGTTCTTACTGCAGCTTAAGTGCGATGTTCCTTTGACTTGCGGTGTTCAAGTCATCTTGGTCATGAAGACTTATACTTTAACATCTTAAGCAAGCATCTCCAAGGAGGTGTGGACCCAGGATGATTGGGTATAAGCCGAAGTGCCCGAAGATGTTTGAACAGCCTACAAAGGATTCACCACTCCTTGCGAGGAGACGTATACCCAGGCCTATCGTCGGATTGTTACTCAAAACCTCTGGCCAGAGTATATCATGTTAAGAGTGCGAGTCTCTTACATGAGAGTAATTAGAAATCCAAAGGACGAGAAAGACACTACTTGGGCTAGGTGTGACGTAGTCAGCCTAGTGGGGACTGACACCATAGACCGTGTCCTAAACCAAGTGGGTATAAGGTGGTGAAGGGAATGGGGCACGATTTAGTAGAGCTGCTGAAGGGTTTCAGAATAATTTCTTCTGAGGTCAAACCGTTGATCTTTCGATTAATTGGGGATCATGATGTACTACTAGGTGCCACTCATGATCGTTCTATAATTAGTTGATTATAGACGGCCAACATAAATCGAAAGCCTATTTAGTCACACGCACTACGAGTAATCCGAGGGATTTAAAACGAGTTGAAAATTGGATTTTCCGATCAAGAGAATTAAGTCGAATCTGAGTTAATCAGAGGCGCAATGGAAGCTAAAAATGGCTAAGTCTTTTGAAGGCTTATTGGGCGAATTAAATGAGTTTAATTCGCGACCGGTTCGGGTTGGTTTGGCCGGCCAAAGAGGGTGCTAACCCTCCTTGTGGTGGCCGGCCATTAAAGGGAATTAAATCAATTTATTTGGTTTAATTAATAAAATAAATCTAGTGTGACTTGTTTTATAAATTATGGATAAATAAATTTGTATAAAGAAATTTATATAAATAAATTTGTAGAAATTTATTTCTTTTATGGAAGTTAAAATAATCCATGAATTGGTTTATTTTAATTTTATAAAATCAATTAAGAATTGATTTTTTCATAATAAGAAAGTTTATAAATTTCTTATAAAATTTATTCCATAATTTAAAGAGAAGAAGAATTTGTTTTATTATAAATTAGTTATAATAAGACTCGGCTTAAACGGAATAATTAATAAGAGAATTTATAAGATAAATTTCTTATAACTAATTTCGTTAATTCCGTTAATTCGGTTTAGAGGGAGACTTAGCAAAGGAGTTGCTACTATATAAAGGAACCAAAGGCAAGCCCTTATTCCCAATCAACTAATCAAGTTGTGAAGAGCTCTCCCTCTCTCTCTCTTCTCTTCTCCCTCCCCTCTCCTCCATTAGGGCCGGCGCCCACTTGGTGACCTAGGGCCGGCACCCTTCCTCCATCTAGGGCCGGCGCACCTCATCCACTTCCTTAGGTTGTGGCGTGAGCATTCAAGAAGAAGGAGAACCCGAACAAGAAGAAGAAGAAGCGGATAGCGACTCCTCTCTTCTCGGAATTCGATTCCGTTACTTCATTGGTTAGTTTCCTAATTTTTCTCTTGATCTTCTAAGTTGTGCCCATAGAGAATCTAGTAGTTCTCGTCGGCGCAAAACTCGTGACTTTGCGAAGTCATCCCGAAGAGAACTCGGCGTGGACGCGAATAGAGGCGGAGCTTCCAAGGGACGCTACGGTTGGATCTCGTCCCTTTCTTCGAGTTACGAAGGTATAAAGTAAATTAGTTTACTTTTCCGCAATGTTTTATTTTATGATTATGTCAAAACACCATAAGGTTGCATGCTAGATACGAAGTTAAAATAATTTAGGAAATTATTTTATGCAAATTCTTCCGCTGCACGTAAAAATTTAAAATTTTACGAACTCGTATCCTTGTCAACATGCACCCGGTCCCAACAGTGGTATCAGAGCCGATTAGTGTTCGACATTATCATATAATTGTTTTGCGGAACACTTTGTCATGATCTCAATTTCGGAAAAAATTTTCAATTATGGAAACTTTCAAATTATAATAGATTTTAGATTTAGAAATTTCAAAGTTTGGAAATCTTCATGAAATTTCGCAAACGTTTGGAATTTTCTAGTTTCTAAAATTTTTTGATAATTGTGAAAACTTCCCATCTTTGGAAACTTTCCAATTTTGGAAATTTTTCTATTTTAGAAATTTTCCAATTTTGGAAATATGTAAGTTTTCTTTTTACCAGAAACTTACAATTATTCTGAAAAATTATTTTTGAAATCTCGCAATTTTGGGCACTTTTTTTGAGAAAGTCTAGACAAATTCATGGATAGTTAATTGACAATTAAATTTGAATTGGTTTTTAATTGACAACAAAATTCTTTATTTTGGATTGAGCCTCGGGAGCCGTCCAATTTAAAGTTAGTTGTTGTAATTTAATTTCCCAATTTTTAATTGAAATTGTCATGTTTGATTTGGATTGAGCCTCGGGGAGCCGTCCAATTGGATTTACAACACATTACTTTTCTTTGGGTATCTGAGCCTCGGGGAGCCACCCTTAGAAAATAATTTGTTGTAATTAATTAATCCATGAATAAAAATGTTTAAGAGGTGATGCTCTTACATATTGTTGTCTCCAAAATTAATTAGGAAATGGTTTCCTATAGAGTTTTCTTAATGAGATTTTCATTGAAAATAATATGTGTTGAATTAAGGGATTTTCTCTTAATTTAATAAGATTTGATTTAGAGAAATCAAAGCTTAAACATATTATTCCGAAATTGATTATGACAATTTAGGAATTGTTTCCCAAAACAATTCCTTTAATATAGTATGAGATTAGAATTAGGAAAATCCGGTTCCTAATTCAATTAATGAGACTTGATAATTAAGTCACATACATACTTATTAAGGAAATCGTTAGTCATGACACAGATGTCATGAATGTGCTTAGAAAAGATGAGACCAAAACCCCTTACAAAATATTAAGGCTAACACCTTCCATTAATATGGTTAGAATCGGAGTTTTGTTTCTCGTTTGGGTTGATGGACACATCCATGCCCGACTTGAACCTCAACATGTTCAAACCATGGAATTAGTTTATGAATAATATAGTTGGAGTCAGAGGTCAATCCTTAGTTTTGGTTGTTGGACACATCCAAGCCTGACTAAACGGTTGAATGAGCTCCAACCATATTAAAACTATTTCTTGATTAATGGGTCAGCCTTAAGCTTGGAGCATCGATTTGTTGTGCCACAGCCAAGGTCGATGTAAAGAGAGGTGCAGTTGGGTGCTATGTATAATGTTACATACTTGTTAATGAGTTAACAACCCAATGATTTATGCAAACATTCAATTAGTTGATAGCATAAAGTGATAGTTACATATATGTGATATGTAATCGGTATAATTACCTACCTTCATAGCTAAGAAAAACT
>JAGFNQ010002653.1:0-11261 GCA_024364735.1 Boesenbergia rotunda
TGGTCGGGGTCCAGTTAGTAAATTAATGGCTATGATACGAAATCAAATTAATAAACTAATACACATAAAATGACGAGGTGAATGAATAAGGCGAGAAGAAGACTGAGAGGAAGGAAGAAGAAAACCTTTCTTCTTCCCAAACCCGCCGCCAAGCTCTCTAGCCCTCTCCCTCACCACCGGCGCCCTTGCGCCCCTCTTCCACGCCGCCGGCTCCTTGCCTCTCCCTTTCCCGCGTATTCCGGCCACCAACCAAGAGGGAGGTCACCTGCCCTTTCTTAGTAGCCCACGCCAAGAGAAAAGAAGGAGAGAAGAAGAGGAGAAGGGAGCTTCTCTTCTTGGTGTGCGCCGGCGCCCTAGGAGAGAGGATGAGAGGGAGAAAAGAGAGAGGCCAAGGGTTTTTCCAATGGGATTGAGCAAGCCTTGGTATCATGATCTCTATGGGTATTTATAGGGCTAAGGTAGGGACCAAGAGGAAAGGTTCGATCTTGGCCCACCAATGGATCTAAACCCAATCCATTAATTAAGATTCATTCCACTAAAGGATCTTAATTGAACTTCCTCACCAACCCCCATATTTTCATATGGGCTCCACATATTACGTGTCGCCCATTCCCCCGTTTTAAGATCTTGAATGCCCGTTAATTAATTTAAATTACTGACAATTCAAATTAATTAACCTCTGAGTCCTTGACTAGTTCCACTCGACCTTATCGTCATGTCAAATCAAATCCACCTACAGGGTTTATCATGATGAACCTTTCGAGCTCATCAAGGGGAGATCATCAACCCGACTCACCAGGACACGGATTCCGTCAATAATCAACACACATCATATTATTAATATTACCTCCCAACTTACCTGGCCTATCGATATAACAGAATAGATCTTGCCATTCCGTAAATCAAAGAGATAATAGTTAATAATATATGCCAATTATTATATCGGGATTAAGGGATCGTACTCCATAATATAAACTAAGGTCCTATCCAATTATCGAGTCAGTACAAATTGGATAACCTCGGGTTTCGGTCCTGCTCAATGTACTCAAAGCACACTAGTGTAATTCTATGGTCAAGACCAACCACACCTAATTACAGTACAACCATTCCGATGGGTTGTCCAATTCCATCTCGGGTGTGGACCTATATTTATACTAAACAAGGAACTGATAACTGTTGGATCGAGAAAACCGATAGAGGGGGGTGAATATCGGAAATCGTTCGGATTTATGTAGAAAGCGATTGCACATCGGAAGATAAAGGCAAACACGCGAACACAGTAATTTTTACTTGGTTCGGAGCCTAGGTCGACTCCTACTCCAAGGCCCACGGTCGTTGACAGTTTACTTTGGGCAATTCTATATGAAGCGCAATAACAGTTTACAAATTGATTTACAAAATATGGCACGGTAAACTTAACAATTAAAAGAAGCTCTTCTTTTACCGACGTCCGATGGAGATGGTCTTTTCCAGAGCAGCGGGATGTCGTCGGCTCGAGTTGGGAGGTTTCCGGAGCGAGGCGCGAGAGCAGAAGAGCGTAGAAGCGTTGGTTCGAAGTGATGTTCGAAGCTTGGGGTCGAGGGCCCTTTATATAGGGCCTGGGGGTGCCCGGGACGTCGGGGGCGCCCCCCCCCCACGTGGCATTTGATCCGCAAGTTGCTCGGTCAGCGTCTGATCCCTTTACCTTCGTGATCAATTTTGACCGGGGCGCCCGGAGCCTCGGGGCGCCCGGATTGACCGGGTCAAACTTCTATCTTCTTAGCTTCGAGGGGAGCTGCTTCGGTAGCTGTCACTGGGGGCGCCAGCAGCACAGGGGGCGCCCGGGAGCAGCGAGGGCACCCGGGAGTTGAACTGTCGAAGCTGCTTTTGCTTTTCTTGTGTTTTGTGTTCACCTTGGGGGCGCCTGGGACACTCCGGGCGCCCTGGTTAGCTATTGCCTCATTCCTTTGAGGCTCTCTGAGCTGCAGACACTCGTTCCTTCGGTCCTGCATCTAGGGTTAGTCCAAAACACAATAAAACAATAAAATATTAGTTTATACAGCCTTGGCTGTCTTGGTTCTGACTTTGGGTCTCCAAAATGGAACCCTAGGTCGAACCGACGCCTACTGTTCCCTCGACGGGGAACGCGTCCTCACCTACTCCTCTCGGGAGAGTGTACCTGATGCCAACCGTTCCTCTGGTTGGACTTTTGCCTGACGGTCCTTTGCCAGGTCTTGGACACCGAGCTGTCCTTTGCCCGGTGCCTAGCATTCCTTCGCTAGGGCTTTTCACTCTGGCATTCCTTCGCCAGTGCCTAGCAGTCCTTCGCTAGGGCTTTTCACTCTGGCATTCCTTTGCCAGTGCCTAACAGTCCTTCGCTAGGGCTTTTTACTCTGGCATTCCTTCGCCAGTGCCTAGCAGTCCTTCGTTAGGGCTTTTTACTCTGCACACTCAAGTGACATGTTTAGACAACAAGTAAGACTTAACTCTTGAACCTTGTTGCCATTATCAAAACACAGGTTTGACTTTGGTGCTTTCTGCACCAACAATCTCCCCCTTTTTGATTTATGACAACCTTAGTTCAAAAAGTTAAGTTTAATCAAAAGCATAAAAATTTGTTCCCTCCCCCTGGAGGGAATCTCCCCCTAGATTTTTTCAAAACGTCGTGGGGTTCTAATTTAAAAAAACCTTACTTGGAATGATTTTGAAAACTTAAGTTTAGATACTTTGGAAATCTTTTGATAACTTAAGTTTTAAAAGTTCATAGAGGAATTTTTGAAGGCATGAGTTTAGAGTACTTAACAAAAATTTGAAGCCTTAAGTTTAAAGTACTCAAAAAGTTTTTGAAAACTTTTAAGTTAAGTAGAATTTGAAAAGCTTAAGCTTAAAGTACTTATGAAAGTTTTGAAAAACTTAAGCTTAAAGACTTATAAAAACTTAGTACTTAATAAACTTAAGTACTTAGTAGGATTTTCTTAAAAAACTTAAGTATTTCTAGAAAGGTTTTTGAAGAGCTTTGAAAAGTAGCTAACTTTTTGAAATTTTTTTTTGAGAGTTTGAAAAAAATTTAAAAAATTTGAACTCTCTCCTTTCCTGTCTATCTCTCCCCCTTTGCCATATATCAAAAACAGATAGATATTGCAGAAATTAAATTGCATAAAAGAAATGACTTTTAAAAAAATTCGTATGATTTTGCTGTACTGAACCAAGATTTAGACCAAATCAGTTAATTTTCTCTTGTAGGGACCTGTCTAACCCATTTAGCTACTTACTAACTGTTATAAGCAGTAGTTTTCGCTAGAGTTAGTCAAGTTAAGTGTTTCTATTTAAGTTAGATTTTCTAAACTTGACACTTAACTGGATTGCTGTAAAAGTTGTATTTAGTGCCCCAATTACTGCAGATGCACTGACTTAAAGCATCTTGAATTAAGGCAAAGACCTAAGCATCTCAATCCTTTCTAGGTTATCAATCAAAGTACCCTATGGTGCTTGTGAGATGCTGGCTTCTAAATCTATAGGTGCATGCAGTTCTAGGGTTAGGGCCTAAGCTAAGTCTATTTGCGAAAAAAAGCCCTAGTTTTGAAAGGGGGTAGTTTTTAAAAGAAAATTAAGTCGAAAAAGATTCAAAACAAACTGATTTTGAAATTAGTAAAACAGTTTTTCAAAATTCTATTTTTAGAAACTGATTTTTAAATCAAGTAAAGCAAAAAAAATCAACAGTAAAGTTAATCTATTCTATAGAGCACAATCCTAACTGCTGAATTGACAAGAAACCAGTACTCACAAGCTAGTCAACATAGAATAGTCAACACAGTCATACAGTCAAACATAAGTCAACCCTACTGAATAGGGGCAGTCACATGCTGGTACAATACTAAACAAATCTAGGACGAGGGACCGGGATGATCGGATGGGCCAGGCTGCCATGAATCGAATCGTGCCATCATCTCAATGAATCGTGCATCAGCCACTTCTCGATCGGCTCTACGAGCGTCCATCTGCTCAATGTGAAAGGCCTCGACCTCCTCTCGGAGACTCTGGACCTGTGTCTCTAAATGTGTCACTCTCTCGTAGAGTGTCGGTGGAGCGGGCTCGTCTATGTGTGCTCGGGCTGCTGCAGCAATGTCTCCAACGTCGACGTCGACCTCCTCGTCTGAGTCGATCGGAGCTCCGGCCTGCTGTCGTCTCCAACTCAGAACCCCGGTGGCCGATACCTCTAGACCCGCTAACGAGAAGTTCCTAAATCCTATTTCATCAAAGTCGGTCATAGCGGTTATTTCACCCACGGTTATGTCACGACCGTGGTGATGAAGGAGAGAGGTGATAATATGGCAGAATGGAGTACGCACTCGTCCCTGGGTCGTGACACTGGACGCATGTAGAATAGTATGAAACATGTGTAGTCCAATGTCTATGTCAAGGTGATGGACTAGGGCATACAAAAGAAAGGCATGAAAGGGTCGCATGGTCCCGAGATCTCTAGTGGAGAGTGGTAGGATACAGCGAACCAGGACTCTGTACAGGGCATAGTCCTGTGCCTGAAGGTCAACGGCTTGGAATTGTCTATTTGCGGGGAGTCTAGCTTCCCTATAGAAGTAGGTGTGGATAGTGTCTAAGGTAATGTGAGAATAGGGAGGGTCAAATGGAGGATTCCTAGGTGGATAGCAGCAAAATGTGGACTGAGAGGGTCGTAGTCCAAGGAATCGGTTCAACAAAGTAGGGGTGATAGACAGAGGTATCCCTTGGACAGTAGTGTGAAACATGAGATTATCTTGTCGAATTATGTTATTGTAGAATTCTGCACATAAAGATTCATTAATGGTATGAGTGCAGAAGACAAGATTATCTAATTTATAGAAGTTGATAACATTCATGGCTACGGGGCATGATTGGGTAAAGAAGTGCCTATTAAGATAACTTGTTTTAATGGGCTTGTAAATGGTTTGAGCAAACTTGTTGCATAATTCTAGGGTAGGGAATCTAGGGTCAGGACTTGGTTCGGCACCGGGGTTGGCCGGGTTTGGTCGGTGTCTTCTAAGTTAAGGAAATTAAAAGAAGCATGAAGATATTGCATTAAAAATAAATTTAAATGCAAAAAATAAAAATTATACCGGGCAGCTCGGGGAGGCATAGTTGAGGATGAGGACTTGCAAGATCTCCTTGGAGGGAAAGAAGTGAAGAAGGAAGTTGATTTTGGTGTGGGAAGAGAGGGGGAATTCGGGTGCCTTATATAGGCAGATAACGGGGGCGCCCGGGAGCTTCCGGGCGCCCCGGTCAGGGTTGCTGCCAAAGGCAGTGTTTTTGTCTGGTTGGGGGCGCCCGGGACAGCCTGGGCGCCCTCATCAGGCTGCTTTTACAGCCTTTACTGCATCGAGTACGATGGGGGCGCCCGCATGGTTCCGGGCGCCCTGGTCAAGGGCAGAGGCAACTTTTTGCCTAGGGAGAAAGAAAAAGGTGGGGTGGGGCGCCCGAGGAGTCACGGGCGCCCGGGACTGTAGCGAAGAGACAAATTTTGTGTTTGACCATGGTTTAATCGGTTTGACCATGGTTTGTCTATGGTTTGACTGCTTTGACCATGGTTTGACTATGTTGTCCATGTTTTGACTATGTTGACCATGGTTTGACCAATTTGACTACAATACAGGTATTAGAGTAATTATAATTGAGTTTATTCTTACTGTCTCGCCCATTCTAGGGTTTTCAATCACGTTAGCCTTATAGGTTTCGTGAGACAGGTTTTGATAGAAGAATTTTTGAAAACAATGATTTATTTTGAAACTCTTAATTAATTTTTGAAAACATTTCAATTTATTTTGAAAGGAGATGTTTGAATCTATACTTAACTGAAAATTGTGTTAGATTTGAATTTTACAAAAAGTAATTTGAATTTGAAATTCAAAAATTGGCTTCCAGGTCTTGGCGAGACACTAGGCCTTCTTTGGCCGTAGCCTTATTGGATCATCAACCCTTTCCTTGACAAAGCCGTTTAATGAAGTTTCATTTTCAAAATTAATCTTTGAAAAAGTTCTGGTCTAACTAGTTTGGATTTTGGATCGGTAGCTTCGGCTAGTTTCACCAGTCTAAAGAGACCAAGTGAACTTGATCTTATTAGAATTGGTTTCCCTAACGTACTATCATCTCACCTCCACCCAATACTATGTTTTCAAGTTTCAGTTAAGTTTGTTCTGTCCTTATACTAACCTAAGTCTAAGCATGGTAAATTGCATAAGTTTAAATAAACAATCAATCAGGCAAATTGAAGGAATTAAATTCTATTTAACAATAAAAATAGTTTTTAATTTGGCTCCCCCTGGACTATAGCCACGATAATAATTAGGCAAGATGTGAATCTTGTCCTTGGGGATCCAATACTGATTTGATCCAGTTGGTTTGTTCAGGCACAGTTTAGGTACCCATGCCTGAACTTTACTTCTGGACTGATTCAGTACAGCAAAGTAAGATCTTTGTCGGGATTTGGTTCTATAGCCAAGTCCGGATCGATTTAGAACGGACTTCTGTTTTCCAAGAATCATGTCAAGACCCTTGGAACCAGAAGTGAATCGTTCTAAGGCCGCTCTAAGATCCTTAACCTGAGTTTTTAGGGAGGAGTTCTCTTTCTCAAGTTTTTCAACTTGAGTAGGAGTTCCTTCTTGAACTTTCTCGGCTAAGGATTTAGAGTCAGCTCCCTCTTTCAGGAGTTTTACTTCCTGTCGGAGAGATTCGACTCGGAGTTTGGCTTTCGCCAAGTCTCGAGAAAGATAGGAAATAAGTTCGTTCAATTAACTTTTATTGAAACTGCTTACCTTGATTTCGCCGTCTTCTGAAAAGGTTAGTCTGCCGTCGTCCTTTTCTGATTCTGACTCGGTCTCGATTTCTTCTGAAGCGGTCAGCGCTAGTAGGTTTGACTGGGGTTCTTCTTCTTCTTCTTTTGATGAAGATTCGTCCCAGGTTGCTTGGAGTGCTTTCTTTCTTCTTGTCTTTTTGTTCTCCTTTAGGTTTGGGCACTCCGTCTTGTAGTGGCCCTTCTTCTTGCACTCGTAGCAGGTTACGTTGGGCTTGTTTTTGTTATTCGCGGGTTCAGCTGGTTCATCCTTTCTTCGGCTTGTCCTCCGTGTGTTGACTTGGTTTTTCAATTTTTTATAGTAACTTCGGGCCAGTCGGACCAGCTTAGATTGATCTCCTTCTTCGTCTTCTGCGTCTGAGTCTGAGTTAGACTCGGGTTCAGGTTGAGGTTTCTTCTTTGTCGATCTTCCAATTTTTCCTGCAACAAAGGCAATTCCTTTCTCGGCCATATTGCAGTTAGTCTGTTCATGAAGTTCTAACTCAGAAAACAATTCATCTAATTTAATTTTAGAGAGATCCCTTGAAACCTTGTATGCATCTACCATAGATGCCCACAAGGTATTTCTAGGGAAAGCATTTAGAGCATACCTTATTAGGTCACGGTTTTCGACCTTGTGACCTATAGTGTGAAGACCGTTCATCAATTCTTGGATTCGTGCGTGGAGTTGGGCTACTGTTTCGTTGTCGGCCATCTTGATGGTGTAGAGTTTGTTTAGGAGCAGGTCTCTCTTACTGATCCTGGTGTCTGATGTTCCTTCGTGCAGCTCGATCAATTTTGCCCACAACTCCTTAGCACTGTTGAAGGGGCCTACCCGGTTCAGCTCCTCTTTCGTCAATCCGCATTGGAGAGTCTGGGTCGCCTTTGCATCGGCTTCAATTTTGCGCTTTAGGGCGTTGTCCCATTCTGAGTAGGTCTGTGGTACTCCTTCGGCGTTTTTGGGGATCTCCAGTCCGGATTGGATGATGATCCACATGTCCACCTGAGTTTTCAGGTGGACCTCCATTCGACTTTTCCAGTAGGAAAAGTCTTCTCCACTGAAGAGTGGAGGTCTGGCGGTGCTAAATCCTTCTTGCATGACCATCTAATCTGGAAAAAGAAAACTAACGAGAGAGAAAAAATTTCCCAAGACTAGGTCTTGGATTAGTAGTGCGGGATGAATAGAATGAAATAGCGAGGGGTGTTGCACCAACCTCGATTAACAGGAAACAGAAAATTCGAATGAAATATTTAAAGAAAATTCGAACGAGAAAAAGAAAATAAAAATCCGAAAAAAAGGTTTTCAAACTGGTGGTTGCACCAAGTTTGAACTTCCCCGCTCTGATACCACTTGTTGGATCGAGAAAACCGATAGAGGGGGGGTGAATATCGGAAATCGTTCGGATTTATGTAGAAAGCGATTGCACAGCGGAAGATAAAGGCAAACACGCGAACACAGTACTTTTTACTTGGTTCGGAGCCTAGGTCGACTCCTACTCCAAGGCCCACGGTCGTTGACTGTTTACTTTGGGCAATTCTATATGAAGCGCAATAACAGTTTACAAATTGATTTACAAAATATGGCACGGTAAACTTAACAATTAAAAGAAGCTCTTCTTTTACCGACGTCCGATGGAGATGGTCTTTTCCGGAGCAGCGGGACGTCGTCGGCTCGAGTTGGGAGGTTTCCGGAGTGAGGCGCGAGAGCAGAAGAGCGTAGAAGCGTTGGTTCGAAATGATGTTCGAAGGTTGGGGTCGAGGGCCCTTTATATAGGGCCTGGGGGCACCCGGGACGTCGGGGGCGCCCCCCCCACGTGGCATTTGATCCGCAAGTTGCTCGGTCAGCGTCTGATCCCTTTACCTTCGGGATCAGTTTTGACCGGGGCGCCCGAAGCGCTCGGGACGCCCGGATTGATCGGGTCAAACTTCTATCTTCTTAGCTTCGAGGGGAGCTGCTTCGGTAGCTGTCACTGGGGGCGCCCGCAGCGCAGGGGGCGCCCGGGAGCAGTGGGGGCGCCCGGGAGTTGAACTGTCGAAGCTGCTTTTGCTTTTCTTGTGTTTTGTGTTCACCTTGGGGGCGCCCGGGACACTCCGGGCGCCCTGGTCAGCTATTGCCTCATTCCTTTGAGGCTCTCTGAGCTGCAGACACTCGTTCCTTCGGTCCTGCATCCAGGGTTAGTCCAAAACACAATAAAATAATAAAATATTAGTTTATACAGCCTTGGCTGTCTTGGTTCTGACTTTGGGTCTCCAAAATGGAACCCTAGGTCGAACCGACGCCTACTGTTCCCTCGACGGGGAACGCGTCCTCACCTACTCCTCTCGGGAGAGTGTACCTGATGCCAACCGTTCCTCTGGTTGGACTTTTGCCTGACGGTCCTTTGCCAGGTCTTGGACACCGAGCTGTCCTTTGCCCGGTGCCTAACATTCCTTCGCTAGGGCTTTTCACTCTGGCATTCCTTCGCCAGTGCCTAGCAGTCCTTCGCTAGGGCTTTTCACTCTGGCATTCCTTTGCCAGTGCCTAGCAGTCCTTCGCTAGGGCTTTTTACTCTGGCATTCCTTCGCCAGTGCCTAGCAGTCCTTCGCTAGGGCTTTTTACTCTGCACACTCAAGTGACATGTTTAGACAACAAGTAAGACTTAACTCTTGAACCCTGTTGCCATTATCAAAACACAGGTTTGACTTTGGTGCTTTCTGCACCAACAATAACATGATCTTTCGTATGACACCACACACCATGTTATCTACAATGCAAAGTAATTGGGCCCCCGGGGCTATGGTGCAGCGGTAAGGTCACTAGTCGTTAACCCAGGCATCCGCGGTTCGATCCTCAGCTACGGTGCATTTTGCAAAAATTTTTCCTCCAAATGGGGCACGAACCCTGGGACGCTGGGCTTCTAGATTGGCCACCGCGAGCGCTTCCCGATTTACCCTGGTGATCGGTGGGAAACTTCCGTGGGGCTGGGCTGATCACCCCAGGTTCAATTTGTCTGCTGCCTGGTTCATCATTTTTTCATTTTTTTTTACAATGCAAAGTAAGTGGACTTCATGCATGTACTAATGTAAACAGGCACCTAGTGTAGTTGTGATTCTATTTTTATAATAAAGGTATTCATATAAAGAAATTCATGTCTTTCAGTATACACATCTTACAATCTCCCACTTATACTTAAAGACATTGTTGTACTCTCACTGTCATACATCTGACTCCCATATCCTCCACATGCCTATCAAAAGTTCTAGCTGGAAGAGCTTTCGTGAAAGGATCTGCCAGGTTGTCCACTGATGCAATCTTGGCGACAACCACTTCTCCTCGCTTTACGATTTCTCGTATCAAGTGGTACTTACGCTCTATGTGTTTACTCGTCTTATGGGCTCGTGGTTCCTTCGAGTTTGCAACTGCACCACTGTTATCACAAAAGATTGTGATAGATCTGGGCAAACCAGGAGTCACATCTAAGTCCATGATGAAGTTCCTAAGCCATACAACTTCCTTGGATGCCTCTGAGGCTGCCACATATTTAGCTTCCATGGTGGAGTTTGCCACGTATTTCTGCTTGACACTCCTTCAAACAATGGCTCCACCTCTTAAAGTAAACATAAACCCCGAGGTAGACTTACTCTTGTCCCTATCTGACTGGAAATCTGAGTCCGTATAACCCACATGGACTAATTGGTCTGCCCGGTAAACCAGCATATAATCCCTTGTCCGTCTCAGGTATTCAATATATGCTTTACCGCAGTCCAATGTCCCTGTCCAGGGTTACTCTGATATTTGCTAACCATGCCCACAGCAAAACAGATATCAGGTCTCATGCACAACATAGCATATAAGAGGTTTCCTACTGCCGAAGCATAAGGAACCACCTTCATTTCCTCTATCTCCTTTTGATGTTTTCGGACACATCTCCTTGGATAGAGGAACTCCATGCCTGAAGGGTAGGAAACCCTTCTTGGAGTTTTTCATGCTAAAACGAGACAAGACGGTGTCAACATATGAAGCTTGGGATAAGCACAACATCCTTTTCTGGCGATCCCTTATGACTTTGATCCCAAGGATGTGTCCTGCTTCTCCTAAGTCCTTCATATCAAACTTCTTTGATAGCCAGACCTTACGTCTGATAACACTTTAACATTGTTGCCAATTAACAAAATGTCATCTACGTAAAGTACAAGAAACACCACGACGTTTCCGTCACATCTTTTGTATACACATGACTCATCCGGGCTTTGAGTAAATCCATATGACTGGATTACTTCATCAAACTGGATGTTCCAAGATCTCGAAGCTTGCTTCAATCAATAAATGGATCGATTCAGCTTGCACAATAGATGCTCTTTGCCTTTTGCAATGAACCCTTCTGGTTGTTGCATGTAGATGGTCTCCTCAAGACTTCCGTTAAGGAAACCCGTCTTGACGTCCATCTATCATACCTCATAGTCCATATGAGCTACAATAGAT